>OY992888.1:69498733-69653733 GCA_963921405.1 Cepaea hortensis | reverse complement strand
TCAAGTGCCCTGCCAGTTGGCGTAGGTGTCGATGGCTCTCCACAGATCTCGGTTTTTTGGTGTTCTGGATCAACTCTGCCGATGATATTCCTCCATGCCACCGTCTCAATCCGTAAAGCAATATTTCTCTTGGTCTGCCTCTGCCTCTATTCCCCTCGATCTTTCCAGTTGTCACGATGTTCTCCAATGCCTCTCTTCGCATCACATGACCAAAGAAAGTTGTTTGTCACTTTCTTATTATCGTATGCCGATCTCCTTGGTCGGGGAGTTAGCAGATTATACGAATACTCTCGTGGTTGACGTGAGCGCACGAGAATTGGAAGCGGTTCGAGTCGCGCCAGTGACTTATGAGAGTATGGAGCCGGTCGCCCAGAAAGCAATGAAAAACTACTGAGCGCAATCTTGCCAAGAAATCAACAATCAGCTGAAAGATGCTGATGTTGACAGCGACGTCCTGTAAAGAATATGCAAAATAATATTTTTAAGGTTTTTATTGTTGTATAAAGTGTTCTAGTTTCATTAGCCTGTTTCAGGCAGTCGTTGTTAGTTACTCTGGAAGTCCAATGAATTCGCAACATTCTTCTTAAAAACCACATCCATGTTGCTTCTAAGTTCTTCGCAAATTGTTCATGTACATTACAAGATTCGATGCTTTACAGCAACACTGGTTCTGTACAGCACCTTAGCACTCTCATTCTTACATTCAATTATATTGACTTATTGCATAAGATACTCTTCATTTTCTGAAATGCTGCATTTGCCTGCCCTATTTTGCTCTTAATCTCTGTTGTACATCTTCCATCTGATGCTATAAGTGCCCCTAGGTATTTAAAATTATCCACTTGGTTAAGAACGTCCCCTTCTATTTCTATGTCACATTTTGGTGTCCCCATTGCTAGTTTGATGAATGGGGTCCCTTAACATGTCCCATTGTTCATTTTTACTCTGTACTTAGCTATTGCATTTTCCCTATTTTTCACAGTCACTCTGTATTGTTCTTGAATTTCATAATCTAATTTCAGAACCTCTTTAATTAAGGCTGCTATAAAGACTGAGAATGAAGACCAGCTATCAAAAATACAAGATATGGGAGAAAGGACATCAGATACTCTATAAGAGATAGAAACACTGCTTAGTACCCAGGCAGCCATACTCAAACCAGAAGATGCAAGAACACAGACAGAAGAAGAAGCAGCAGAGGAAGGACGATATCGCTCACCACCAAGATCCTACTGGTGAACACCGAGAAGATTCGAAGGCAACTCACGACGGGGTAATAGGAGGAGCACCAGGAGAGACGACAACTGGTAAAATTCCCTGAAGGAAACAGCACCATAAGACGGGATGGGTACCCAATTACTCCAGACCTCAACAAGTGCGCGACTCTACCGAGACACGAAAAACTCCAAGAAGAGAGGAATGAACACAATCAACACATCAGCAGCCAGGAAGCTAACAACAAGCAGCCTAAAGTACGAAAGACAATCTACAAGTCACACCATAAACACCCCAACTACAGCCAAATCGAAAGCTGAACAGGGGTATTTGTACCAAGGATTGGATTGGATTGGAGTCTTTTTCAGACGTGATTGCGTTATGCCTGTTTGCAGCGGAGCTGCGATTCTGCGCCTTTAGGCCGACACATCCTACTTCTTCTGGCGTTTGTTGACCGAGTTTACCTTCCCGGGTTTTCGACGGACTTTTGACTCTCACTTTTGTGTGTCATCTACATCCCAGCTGGTCAAGTTAGAACGAGTGGAGATATACTGGTCAGCACTCAAAGAAAGGCAGGGGCAAACCATGGGAATTCCCTGTAATCCAAGGAGGCTTCCATAATTGCAGAGCCGACACATGGCGCTGTAGTGCTGGGCTCACCGAAGGAATCATCGCGTCCTGCACATGCTGAGACTCACATCCGTATATTGGGCATTTCGTTAGATACAGGCTGTTCCCCACGCAAACCAGGAGAGCTTTCGGTTCGGACTTTCCACAAAATGGGTTTGCTAGCCAAGCAATATTCCAATTCGCGCCACCGAGACGTTTTATCCACATTTTGGCTAAGCCCACACTGTGAATCTTTGGTGCTGACATTACACGTCATGGATTTGCTGTTTGAGGTGTTCAGCTACAATAACTCTCGGTCGAAAAAGCATATAATATGCGTTACCTTCGTTTTCTTTCTAATATATGAATTTGGTGATTAAACGCTCCCGCATCTTACCTCTTACTTGGTCGGCTCATCACTGTTTCGGCATTATGACATAACTGTGACAAAACCTCACAACTTATCATTTACCGCCATCCATTTTTGTTAGATCCAAACCAATCTTTTGTTTGGAACTGAATCTGTTAAAAGGCGAAAGGATCGACTCCATTGCAACGAGATGTATCCCATATGGCCCAGTATCATTCCGCAGGCAGGCTTGCCGAACGCGTCGTGCAAAGTACGAAATACGCAACTCCAACAACAAACTCCAAGGAATCTCCGAGTAAACTGCACTCGTGAACAAAACGACGTACGTCTGTCGCATGATTGCGCACTCCGTCTTGTTCACTGCTGCACATCACAATTTCAAAACACACTTCTCACTAAAGGTTTGCACTAGGGAGAATTGGAATGCTAGGAATGTAGCGTCAACATTATTAATAGCTGTGACACTCAATGATGGACAGATCATGTGGTCTAAGCCCGTTCTATTCATTGGTTAACCTAGAATAATCGCGTCGCCCGCGAAATGTTTTGGGGCCAGCGACGCTAAATTTCAGCACATATAGATCGACCGGCAAAGCATCCAGATGTGGTTTAGGTCTCTGTATGTCCCTCATCCTGATTCAGAAGGAAAGCTTCAGACTAAATTATGCCTGAGTTTGTTTATTTCTGAGTCAGGTAAAGCTTTAAGTATGAGAGTGTGTGTGTGTGTAAGTTCCGGCACGAATATATATATTTATTCTTCTATCAGAAGATAAGCGCCAACTTTCACCCGGCCCCAAAATGGCTACTCTCTGCCAGCACTGATGTAGATATCTGACTCCATCTCTCTATCGTTTCCAGAAGAGTTGCTGCACAAACACTATGCCTGAAGCTGTGAAAAGAGGCTCAATTATGCACAGAGTGTTTCCTATTCTTGAGTCTAAATCCCACTGGCTTGCTGACTGCGTTCAGAGCAGGTTTAGTACAAGATAAACTATGATCTGTGTGCTAGGTGTCGCCTTAGTTGCAATCCATAGCGAACCGCCAACACACGCAAATATGAGAAGGAGGAATGAAAGACTCTACCTCTTATCTTATATGTTCGTGGCGTGAAGACAGAATGTGTGTGTAACTGTTTAGCATCCATGACTGGTCCAGCATTTATACTGCTGTGATTTATTCGAACAAGCATTTAGCACTCTGACGAACCACAGTCCAGCTAACAGCCCAACACCGGCACTCAAGTGAACGAATAAAAGAAGAATGGTGTTAGTTTGAGAGAATGAGTACAATGTGGTGTCTCATCTTTCTTTCACTCTGTATATATATATATATATATATATATATATATATATATATATATATATATATATATATGTGTGTGTGTTATTGAATGAGAGGCAGTGTAAATCCTCATAAGGAACATTTCACATAGACCTCCACATTCATACCAATTATATATTACTTATATTAACTTTAGAGTGAAATATTTAATGTATGTTTCTTTACATTATTACTTTGATGCAACATGTGGGATGTAGTTGATTAAACCATCACCCTGGTTGACGGAGTAAGTAAAGGACATAATATGCTTTCATGCATAAGCACTTCTAAACTGTCAGGGGAAAATATCACCCCAGTGTCAGAAGAAGTAAGTAAAGGAAATGACAGAAGAGGTGAGAGGGTATAAACAGGAAAGTATCCAGGCAGACTAAAACAATGGTGGCAGCACTGATTGGTAACATGAGTTAATATGTATGAGATGAACAATCATCCTATTCTGTTCCATTACTATGTAGGGATCAGATATGCTGGGTACATCTCATCATTTACTCTCCATCATTCTTTTCTAGCCTTGTCAGTCACTGTGTCTGTGTCCTCTGTGAGAACATCAGCCAACAGGCCACTAGGTACAAGTGCAGTAAAAAGAAAGCTTGCCCAATATAATTGCTGATGTCTAATGCCAGTACAAGGAGACACACTGTAGCTCTTAATTTGTAGGTACTTCCTGAATCTGCTACCTTCTGTAACTCATGTCTGTAAACCCTTTTCATTCTTGTCCACTGGAGAATCATCATCCTTTGGCTAGATATAAATGTGTTCACCATGTTTATCCACCTCAGGTGAGGATGACGGTGTTCGCAGAGTGTCATGATCCAGAGGTGCAGAACATTGCCCAATAATGTACAATGGCTGTCAACCTAGAGCAGATCTGTAATATAAAGGTGCAACAGGAATCTGTGGCCAGGACCAAGAATATTCAATGAGTCCCCACTGAACTGTGCCCAAACCTGATCTGTGTTTCATGATTGATCTGGTGATTGACTATATCTGAAGTGTAGAAACAGTTCTAAGATCATTAGGATCAATTTTATACCTCAATGCAAATTACTTACAAATATGGCAGAAGTTTGGCAACATTTCATCACTGCTATACTTTGATTTTACTCAGTGAAACTTTATACTTGTGAGAACAATCCATAACTTTCTGGAACAGAGAGTAGTCATGAACTCCTCTGATTCATACAGTGTGCAGAGACTTTGTTAGGTGGTCCAGAGTGGTCCAGGGATGAAATGCCAGAACAACCATAGATCTTTTCAGGAGTTCTAATCTCCATTGTGTTTTTGGAACCTGATCCTGTAGACTAATATGTTTGTTCATATGTCATAATGCATCACTGGTTACTTCCACAGGTTTCTATTTTGATTAATAAACCAAATTAACTGTTCCTGCATTCTTCTGTCAAGTCCATTGTGGTGTAGCAAAACATTTTATTATCTATGTGTTTAGTTAGTGAAACTACATCACATAAATGTAGTATCTGGAACTACAGGTGACTGGGTAAACACTAATAGACAGCTAAATTCTGTTCTATTGTAATCTCCCAGGTTCCAGGTTACTCAGAAAAGGGAACTTTACATTTTGTTAATTCCTGTGACCATTTCACCTAAAAGGGAAAATGTTCATAGGTGAGGGACTCTCGAGCTAATTAAGTTTCTCTTTTCGGGAAGGAAGATTTTGGAGGGAAGAAATTAATTTTCCTGGGAAAACTCCTAGATTTCCAGAGCTATTATGGGTCACTTTGGCTTCCAAGAACCCATCCCCTCCAAATGAAATCAGTCCCATCCTCATAGCTTTACTTCATTGTGGGGTAAGTCAGAGTGGGTACTGCTTCCAGCTCCCAATATGCCACATTTACTGGGGGCTCGTCCGGGATTAGAACTCGTGCTTTCTCGTAACCATACAACATTTATTGTTGGTACCACATAGTGGGTTAATTTTGTTCACACCACAATTGCTTGAAATATGTGAATATTTACTTTCAGGTTTTTAAAATGAAACAGAACTCTACATTTTTTGCGGAACTTTGTTTATAATTTTAAGGACCGCATTTGCAAGGCCACTAGGTGGACTTTGTGTAATTCAAGATTCAGAACCACTGATTAGAAATCACTTTAGGTCTTATGTTACCAGGTGTAGATCAGAGGGGTAAATCAGAATCTTTATTGTCTAGTGAGGTTGACTTCGGGTGTTTGGTGTTTTTCTCTCAATAGTCGAAAACTCCAGATTTCGTGCAAGATTTTCCTGCAACATTACGTTGTTGATTTGTTGTGTGTATTTCGCCATTGCATGCTTTGTACCGTTTCAGATACAGGGGTTTTCCTATCTGAATCAGACAGAGGTGAAACTTAGTATTTTTTTCAAATATTTGGGAAAGATCTAAAATTTAGCATGGCGGAAACAGCTTTACTACGGAAACAATATGTCGATGTAGGCAAATCATGTGGGTTAAAGGTCCTGAGCTCGCGAAGTACGTCTCTGACGAATTCGATAGACATGAGCGTTTACAGGCTGAGATAACCCAGAAGGAAAAAGACAGAGAGGCTGAAATAATTCAGAAGGAAAAAGACAGAGAGGCTGAAATAATTCAGAAAGAGAGAGAAAGCCGGATAGCTTTAGAGTTGGAGGATAGGAAGCTGCAGGCTGAGATGGATAATAGAGTAAGGGAAAGACAACATCAGTTGGAGATGAGGCGCATGGATACTGAGTTGGAGAGGAGGAGACTGGAGAGTGGTGTTCCTACCACCGTCTCCATTTCCACACGCAGGCCAACTACAGATATACAGACAGAGGAAAACTACCATCACACTGGAGCGATGGCATTTCCTTTAGAACCATATAATGAGAACGCTGAAGGGATTGATCACTATCTTTCCAGGTTCGAACTTATGTGTTCTACATGTAGGCTTGATGAATCTAAATGGTCGGTGAAACTATCCCAGGGTTTGAGAACTACTGCTTTTGAAATTTTCTCTAGACTTAGTCACGAGGAACGACAGGATTTCGGTGTTCTCAAAAGAGCTTTACTAACTCGCTTCGAAGTCGATTCTGATAACTATAAAAGGAAATTCAGATCAGCTAAGAAGGAGCCTGGGGAAAGTTACGGCCAATGGGTTGAAAGATGAAAATCCTACCTGCACAAATGGGCAGAGATGAGGAAGTTTGAAGAAAGATTTGAAGGACTCCGAGAGATGATATTGATTGACCAATTAAGGGATAAAATGTCATCAGAACTTCGGGCGTTCTTGACACAGAATGGAGCTGATAGACTTGAGGAAATTATTCTTTTGGCAGAGAGATGGGAGAAATCTCAGAAGGAGGTGGGAAGTAAGAGTCGAATGACCACAGCTTCTCCCCCAGGCAAATCACTCAAGACCAAAGAAAAAGAACACACCAACCCCAATAAGAAATTAAAGAAATCTGCGAACACCAGTCTAACTTATATTCAGGCTGCCAAGAAGAGTGGGAAGGACTACTGTACCAATTGCAGGAAGGTAGGACATCATACAAAAGATTGTCGAAATAAACCACCTACCCCTCACACAGTTGCATGTCTGACTCGCCGGAAGGAACGTAAGGTGAGCACTAATGAAACGTCCAGTGTGACAACTCATGAAGACACCCATTCCAAAATTCCGGTAGTGGAATCCATCTTGCTAAATGGATACCCCGCCATTTGCTTATATGATACAGGTCTAAATTATGACTGCGTCGTAGCAACATCCTTAGTTCCGCCAGAACAGTTGACTGAGGAAATGGTGATTATCAGGAACCCTTGAAAAGTTCAGCCAAGATGTCACATTTACTGGGGGATCCACAGCCCAGATTAGACCAAGGCACTCACGCTCGATCACCGAGTAGTTCCGTTCAGAAGCATTCAGTTTCCTGCTTGCATAAGCTACAGGGAATAGCTCTGAGTGATCATCTCCTTTCCTCTGGAGTAAAGTGGCCCCTATTCCAATATTACTCGCATCTGTGCGGAGCACGAATGAGCAGTCGAGGTTGGGGTAGATGTAGGATCGGTTTGGCTGTTAAAGCTTGTTTGAGAGCTGTAAAAGCCTTCTCACAATCAGCTGACCATATGACTTTCTCTGGATTCCCCTTTTTGGTAAGATCCGTTAAGGGTTCAGCCAGTGTGTTGAAGTCTTTGATGTATCTTTGATAGAATCCACATATGGAGACGAATGATCGAACATGCTTTTTGGTCCTTGGGCGAGGTGCTCTCTGAAGTTTCTCCACATTTCCTTCTTGAGGTGTTATGAAGCCTTGAGATACCTTATGGCCTAGGAAGTCCAATTGTTGAAATCCTATTTGACACTTCTTGGGTCTTGCTGTCAAACCTGTTTCCTTGAGTCGCTTAAACAAGAGATGCAATGTTTCGACATGCTCCTCAAATGTTTCGGTAGCAACTAAAATATCATCCATGAAGTGGCCGATGGCCGGATGATGTAATGGGTCAAGTAATTTTCTCATCATGCGTGTAAATACACTTGGAGCGTTACTTAATCCAAATGGAAGAACATTGAACTCGTAGTGTCCTCCAGGAGTACTGAAAGCTAACCACGGTCTGACTTCCGGTTTCACGGGAATTTGGTAATATCCCTTACTGAGATCAATCCTGGTGAAGTATTGTGCTTCCAACTCCCAACATGCCACAACGTCGGAATCGAACCCACAACCTTCAGAACGCGAGACAGGTGGCGTAACCACTTCGCTTGTCCTGTGAAGAACTTTACTACCATAACGGTCTATTTATCTGTCTCTCCACTGTAAGCCACTTTTGTGTCATGTGTAAACTACCTATTACATCTTGAATCCATCTGCGTTGTGGTCTTCTTCTTTTCCACCTCCATGGCACACAACATGAGAGGAATCACCACTGGGGGACGTGACATCAATACCATTAGATACGAGAGGAGTCACCATTGGGGGACGTGATATCAATGGCATTACATATGCGCAGGCTTGTCCATGCGACATGTTTTTCTTTCCCATCTCATCCCACCCCATGGTAATTTATGCCTGACACATCCCATCCCATCCCATGGGACCTTTCCCCCATGAGGTTCCCATGGGAATAACATTCCAATGGCCAAGTCTCAGGCTTGTCCATGGGACATGTTTTTCTGTCCAATCCCATCCCATGGTAATTTATGCCAGTCCCATCCCATCCCATCCCGTGGGACCTTTCATGACATTATCGTGGCCAAGCCTGGATATGCGGATGATAAAGTGTTAATTGCATACAATTAGTAGTTTCTGCAACAATTAGTAGATGCGATTGCTGCACACGATGAACAAATGTATGAAGACACAGATTATGGTCGTCATTAGGAAAAAAGGAAATACCATAATGTAATATACAAGTAAATGGGAATATTCTTAAACAAGTGAATTGGTACAGCTATCTTGGAACAGTCATAACATATGATGGGAGTTGCCTTGACGAGGTGCTACATAGAACATGTAATATTGTATGGATGTGAAGCGTGGACAATTAATTATTACTGAAAAACATCTTATGGATGTGGAAATTTGGGTTCTGGGTAAAAATGTCACGGACAGACAGAAAAACCAATGACCAAGCTGTACAAGAAACACACAAACACAGTAAATTGATTAGATAAATTAGACGTAGACAGTCACAATGTTTTGGACATGTTATTTTCATTTTCTATGTTATATATTTTATTTCCTCCCCCCGCACACACACACATCCCCCCTACCCCCCACGCTCCTCTTGTGTATTTTAAATTTATGTTCACCATTGTAGAGTTGTTGTAAGGTATGTACATTGTGTCTGTGTTTAGTATATGACATTTTTGCAGGCGTTACATCTACCAAACGGTGTTTATTTCATTTTGTTAGATCCTACTACGGCCGTTACTTGTCTTATGAATATTGCAGCTCGTTTCGATCAATGTAATGTTTCACAGGTAAAAATATAGAAATCTGTAAACATAGATTTCAAGGGAAATAAATTGAAATGATGTTTTAAACGAGTAAGGGAGACAAGAAAAGTGAATTTATTGACATGAAATTGAAGGTTTTGAAATGCAAATAGTTAGTTTGAAGAAGGTATAGCATAATACCTAAGTAAAGATATTGCCACTCTGATCAAAATCTAATAAAATACATTAAAGTAATTGCGATATCTTAGATGTCCAGTATGTGAACTCATGTGGTAGATAATATAACAAACCAAAGGCAGTCTACATACGGAATAACCGATTAATCACACAAATTATTCATACTTCACTAATATTTTTGGCAGGCACATGTGCCTTTTGGCTAAGATCCGAGTGTATTTGCTGGCTTTCAGTAGACGGGACAGCTCCGACAGCATCCGAATTACACAAGTTTGAAAGGAATTAAAGAGCCCACAAGAATTATTCTATCATTCTCTAAGTAAAAGAATAATTGTTCACCAGAAAATGATCTAGTCCCCAACCAAGGAATAAGGAAAAACTAACAGAGATTGAAAACAAGAGAAAATTACATTTTGACCACGCACGCCCCATCATTTCTGTAATGCTAGGTCTGAGAAAGCTTTGATGTCCAGATCAAACGTAAAACCCAGACACCACGGCACCAGTCGTCGGGCGCTATCAAAGGTTGAAAACTCACTGTTTTCAGTTGATACATCGCAGAGCCAGTCAGTTGAGATTGACGTGTTAGTTTACAATCCTGTGGTTAAAATAGGGACGACACCTAACACCTTACGGTTAACATGACCTAATGTGTAAACCAGCCACGGCAGAATGGGAGATAAGAGGGTCAGCCAGACCCCTCTGAAATAATACATGGCAGTGCTACTCACGGGAAAACCCCGTGTGATCCAAAGACAGCAATTTAATGCAGGCCTAACACCTATCTAAAAGTCCAGACTTTGTGGAGCCGGGAAGTCTGTAATTGCCACCACAAAGGAGCAATTAGGACCAGATGCTTAACACCTCTCCGCAATACTACGGGGCAAAGTAGAAACACATGGCTGACACATTCCTGCCAGCAACCGGGAAGGCTTGTGTTACCAGCAGATTGGAATGTAATGACGCAACTGCATCGCCGCCAAAGCATGTTTCATTGTTTCAGGAATGTGGGGGGGGCATCGGTCAATTTGATTGACACATGAAACTACCGTCCACAGGAAAGGAGGAGGGGTGAAAAGAATTTGGCACTTCATCCATCTGGGTAAATCGTCCTACATGAAAAATAGGTGGAGTTAATTAACTTGGATATAGTAATTAGCTAGCGTGGAAACTAGCCAGGAACGGAGAGAATAAAACTACGAGCAGTGGCCAGCAAGACTTCAGACGCATTCACAATAGCGTACCAGGGAAGCCGGAATTTTAATTTCTGGTGAGAGATTATCCTCTCGTTTTGTTACTTCGATACAACGTCGTATGACAGGATTTCCTAGCTAAACCCAGGAAATACCATTATTCTGATTAGTTTGTCTGCTAGTCTGAAGGCTTGTGTAGTTTCCTGTTTCTACATATTCTCCCAAACTTTACACTGGTGGATTTTCTTTGTTCTTAATGTTCCAGTTCTAGCTTTGTGATTTCACTGAGAACTATCATCTTTCATTCACCACTTGGTTGTCTGATTTGTTGTATGTGATAATTTGGAGAAATCCAGTATCCAAGCTACATGAGCGTGTGGCTTATGCATGTACAGGAGATACATTTAGATTCATCCTGTATGATGTTAAACATTGGGGAGACTGACTACTTAGGAGAAATTCCTGAGAGCTACCAGTCTCTTGATAGCGTCCAATTAACATTGATTAGTTGGACCAACACTTTGAGTGCCTACCAAGATTGTGGTGAAACCACTTGGTTTGAGGAATGGCACCAGTTCACCTTGTCTGCATGATGTCTGCATGAGGACAGACATGACCTAGGACATTCAATATCCCAGACATATTCAGGGAGGGCATTTAATGTTCGACAGGACTGTGCGACCAGCCCTTCCGACAAGACTGTATGAATGAATCAGAAAGGGAAAGAGTAAGTGAGGTGAACTTATATGGGAAACACCCCATTACATAAATGTATGTGATGATGTATGTTTTGAGCTACAGATGTTCTAAAGGGTTTTATGAATATATACATATATATTTATTTATTTAGAACTGATATATGTTTATGTAACATGCCATCATGTATCGTCATACCATCATATATTATGACTTGAATGTATGTTTATATGAATGTATAGACATATGTGTTTGAGATGTGTAGACGTAGATACTACCCATCTCCGTTCGTTTCATTCCAGATCTCTTAGGAGCAATGGACAGTTAACAACCCATATCAGGAAGTGACTTAGCCTTGTGAGGGACCAATTTGGACTCCTTCAATCTGACAGTGAACTGCGTCTCACTGGAGGGAAGCATGACCTATGTGACCTCTTAAGTTACGTATACCATAATATAATCATCATCATCATATGATCATCAAGACTAGAAATAATAGACACAGTTGTTGTATTTTAAAACTCAATTTGTCCGTATAATTCTAAATGTTTATAAATGTTTATGTAGCGTAATATGTACACACATTTGGAGAACATTTAGTGGGGGTTCACACACATTGTCCAGAAGGGGGAATATATGTCAGGGAGGTACCTTGTCTATGCAGTCATAAGTAACCAGATTACGTTGCATAACTTAACTCCTCCTTTCTCACTTCTGGTGATACCAAGTACAGCCAAATCTATATAGATATATTCTATCTTCAACGAGCCACTTCTTGGCTGTTTTCTTGAGTATCAGGGACTGTGTCTTAAATCAGCATAAAAGACACTAGTTCCAAGTTTTCTCTCGGGGATCTGGGGTGGTAATTAGTCCCATCTGACAGAGGTAAGGGATCTCAAACTGCACCCAGAACTAAACCCCAGTAGGAGAAAATGATTTTGGCTGAGTGGTTGCCCACCCGGGAGCTACTTCAAGCCAGTTGGTGACAGGGATGAAACATAAATAACATTAAATAAGAGAGAAATCATCATTCGGGATGAGACATCAGTAACATTAGATATGAGAACAATCACCAGTTTGGGGGGGGGGGGCGTAATAACAATAGCATTAGATATACGGATGATATAGTGTTGATTGCAGTCAATTAGCGGGATCTGCAACATTTAGAAGATGCGGTTGTTGTACATAGTGGACATCAATGGTTATAAATTAATTGTGTGATGACAGAGATTATGGTCGTCACTAGTAAGAAGGAAGTACCACTATGTAATAGAAAGGTAAATGGGAATATTCTTAAATAAGTGAATTGGTACAACAAATGCGGAGCAATCATAACATCTGATGGAAGGTTCCTTGACGAGATTAAAACAAGAATCACCATGGGGAAGGTTGCCTTTTGCCAGACGGAAAACATAATGACCCCTCAGGCCCTGTGAGAGTTTCAAGTTCCATTTCCCACGTTCCAATCCCATAGCCAAAGCCATCGACTGAAATATTTGAAGATACTGGTCGATCTTATCTTTGTGTTCATCGAATGGGAGCAATGGGAACTTCATTGCCTGGCATGGACCGCCACTAGAAGTTGTTGAGTCAGGGAGAACTACGCCTCCCACTGCACCCTCGCTTGCCTTGGCAGTTTGAGCTTTCAGCTCCAATTCCCTCATACTGAACTCATAGTCTCTGACCGCCTGCTCTGCTTCTATCTTCCTAGCTTCGCGATCTGCCTCAATTCTCTTAGCTTCGCGCACAGCTTGTCTGAAGTCTCTTTCCACTTCTTGAACATATTTCTGTAACTCCGCCCCATCATAGCCCATCTCACGCCCTGTAGCCTGTACGTCAGCAACATTAAATTTAGCTGATGCCATCTTAAACTCAGAGGGTAAGTGAATAGGTAATTGTATATTAAATGACTGTCTCAAATAACCAAAATATATATTTTACTCGACCACAGCAAGTCGTATGTAGGTCAGTCTGTGTCAGGAAGAGTACAGACAATAGCCAGGCACCGTAGGCAGAACCTATTGATAGTAGACAAGAATATCTGTCCCCTATCACTATATCAGCCAGAACTCCACCAAGATTTCAAATATCCCGCGACGTGCCCCCTGAGATTGTAACAAGTTACGTGGAGGGTCCCAAATACCCCTGTCACAATACTTCAATAATATTCTTTAGCCCTGGCTGGGATAGGTTTTTGCTTGCCAACCCTCCTCCGTTCCCCGGACTCACTGTCACTCTATCTTTTGACCTCGGGGCCTATTCCCTGACGTGTCTTTCTGGCTGACAGAAATATAACATGACGATCGTCACCATAAATATAATTGTAATTTAATAACTTAATAAAGAACAGCACAGGAAAATATTAAGACAGTTACAACAGATAATTCTCTACAAACAAACAGGGATAAATGTTCAGTTCATGCACCGAGCCTCATAGGGCTTTTCCTCATAGACCAAGCTTAAGACACTGTCCGTTCCGTCCACATACATCTCTCCGAGTATGTCTTCAGTTCCCTTCTTCCAGATAGATTGTGCGAACAATAGTCCTCTGTAGAACCAGGCTTCCCGGTTTGAGTGAACCACTCTATGTCGTCAATATATTGTTCTGGGAAGCCCCATGTTAACAGTTGTCACGAAGTTGGGTAGGAATTAGTTCAATGGTAAGAGTTCGTGAATGGGGAATGGGTAGGTGTCTTTCACTGTCCTGGACAAAAATGGGTAGGACTGATAAATAGGCGTAGGTCCAGCCAAGAATACAAAAGGACTCGATCCTAGCGTATCGAGATGACTGGCGATGTATTAGAAAGGCTGATGGTCATTCTTTCGGGGCCAGCGGTGGCTCTATCTCGTAGAGATCATACCCTTGGGCCTGGTATGGCCCAAAACTTGACATGGACTCGTCTTAAACATAACTTTCCGCGTAGAGGCCCTGTCGATACTTTCAGCTCTATTCACTTCCAAAAGAAGGACCCTGGAGATGATAAACATTTGTGAAAGCCTCTAGCTTAAACTTCAGGAACAGCCGACATGGAGACTCCTAATGATCTCAGCATATCAGTTGACATAAACAAGATATATACATAATAGTACTATACAGGAGACTTGAGTGAATTGGCCTGACCTGTCAAGAGGTATTGGATTGGCTAGGCTCCTGCTTGAATAGACCTCCAGCTTGTCCAGGTCGTGTCGTTTGACCCTAGGTACATTACCTATTTTCTTCATACAAGATTCACTCTCTACTCTCATACCATGCCTTTATTATTACTGGGCACATTCGTTTCCCGGCTTCCCTCTTACTTGCAAACCCTCTCTTTCTCATGACAAAGCTCTTTTGGTGTTGTGTGCGTAATTATGTGTGTTTTCCCCCTCTCCTTTCATATGTGAAGGGGAACGTGTAGATCATACCCAGTGTTCTCGGGACCCATCTTCCGTGCCCTACTGTATAGCCTCTTTTGGCTTATACGATTCGGTATTTCCCGCTTATAGTAGTAAGTTTGTAGGGAACGAAGTGGAGTCCCTATCCCTAGCAAGAATAGGAAAGAAGATACTACCCCTTCCGGCCGCTGATCTCGTCTGAGCTGTCGCCGCAATGCACCTGCAGTGCCTCACATTACACATATATCTAGATGATCTTATCGACCAGTAACTATTCAGTTCACCTGGCCACCCTATCCGCAAAAAGACGAAAGAGTTAACACAGTGTATATCCTCCTCCGCCTAAAGAAGACAGAACCTAGATGGTTGGAACCCGTCCCCACGGAGTTTTCCCCTCCTTCCGGCATTCCGTGGATATGTTATGTTTATATTTCAATGAAAGATGACACTATGCAGAGTTCAGGCCGTAGGAAGAAAGATAGCTCCCTCCCATCTGCAGCCAAGAACAAGCGAAATCATCTGGAGCAATATACTGCTCAGATTCGTTCCCAGGCCATGCCAAGAACAAGACGCTTAGCTAGATTGGCCAACGGTCAACCCACTCACAATATGGCGTGACTGCCGTTTCGCCAAGTCGTCTCACCAGTCGAGACAACATAGATTTATAGGCCAAGGTCTGGCAGGACTAAATAAAACCCATTGTTACCTTTCCATCCACCAGTAGGATGCTGCACTTAATCTATCTCACTCTTTAAAGTGTCAAATTAACATGATGCAGTCTACAAATGGTAGTTGTTTAAACGGACATTGATGGCCCAAGAATTTACATTAGTGCGTATTTGGTGCAAGGTGCCCTATCGGGTTTTCCCCGAAGAAAAGTAAAACTTCCAATAGTTCTCTTCAGAAGATCGGGTTGTAAAAGTAACCAAGAGAATCATCTTCCAAGGGAATTGAGCGGATAAGAGAACTGAGGGTTCCCGAAAGCTGTTTCCCACTGTTTTCCCAAAATCAAAGAAGGCATGATGAAATGGGCCACTGGCGTTCCGTTACATAGTCGAACCCTCTTACGAAAGTCGAACCCTACGAACTTTCGTCTACCAGAGGTTCTGTTCGAATGGCCCCACCCTCACATTCGATTATAGGATACCGTGATAGAAAATCCGCTCCCACATTCTCCCTTCCGGGGATGTATTCGACCGTGAACTGACACGGTTGTAGGAGCAATGACCATCTCATTAACCTCGCGTTCAGTTTCTTAGAAGTTGCCAAAAACATCAGAGGTTGATGGTCGGATTGCACTTTGAACGGTACTCCATACAGATAAGGTTGAAATTTATGTACTGCCCACACGAGAGCCAGACATTCCCGTTCGACGGTGGAGTAATTCCGTTCCGCGGGTAACAGTTTTCTACTTGCATACGCCACCGGACATAGCACCGTAAGATCATCTCGCGCTTCCTGCAACAAAGTTGCCCCAATCCCTATGTTACTCGCGTCGGTTCTTAGAACAACCGTTTTCTCCAAATATGGGAGTTGCAGGACTGGCCTATCCACCAAAGCCTGTTTCAGCTTCCCATAAGCTTCTTCACAGCTCGGGGTCCAGACTATAGGATCTGGCGATCCTTTCTTCAGGGCTTCGGTTAACGGTGCCCCAATTTCGTTGAACTTCGGAATAAATTTCTGGTAAAACCCACACAGAGACAAGAAAGACCTAACATCCTTTTTGGATTTAGGACGGGGTGCGAGTCTGACCTTCTCAACATTCTTTTCTTGCGGTACCAGTCCCCCTGGGGGTATAGTATGTCCCAGAAATTACAAGGATTGATAGCCAATCATGCATTTGGCTGGACGGGCGGTTAACCCTTCGTCTTTTAACCTTGTGAAGATCTGTTCCAAGGACTTCAGAAGATCCTTTAGATTGTCAGACGCGATGAGAATATCATTCATAAATGAGACTACAGAGGGATCCTTTAAAGGCTCTAATAACATTCTCATCATGCGGGTGAACACACTGGGCGCATTGCTTAGCCCAAATGGCATCACCTTGAATTCGTAATGCCCGCTCGGAGTACTGAATGCGAGCAAAGGCCGAACCTCGGGCTTCACAGGGATCTGATAATATCCCCGGTTTAGATCAATTTTCGAAAAGTGCTTTGCCTTATTTAGTCTGGCAAACAGTTGATTTGTGTTCGGTAACGGTTCAACTTGGAATTTCGTACAACTGTTTAAATGCCTGTAATCAATACATAAGCGGTGCTCCCCACTGGGCTTCCTCAACAAGACAACCCCGGCATTGTAAGGAGAAGTCGAAGGAGTGATGATGTCATCGTCCAGAAGCTTCTGGATTTCGGCTTCCAGGGCCTTCTATTTCGAAAAAGGCACTGGATATATTTTTTGGCTGACGGGGTCTTGGGTAGTCAGAGTCATATCAAACTCGGCCAACCCTGTCCGCCCTGGCCGATCGGTAAGAATCTGCTGATGGGACTCCAACAAACGGATGACCAGGTCTGTTTCTTCAGCCTACAGATCAGGATTTATATTACATCCCTATAGGTTTCCCCAGGGTGTAAAGGATACTCCCTATCCGCGTCTTCGCCCGATTCAGTTTCCATCGCGACCGCCATAGTCATGAGTGGGAGAGAAATACCATCGGAACGTTCTTCATACTTGTTGAGGAGGTTAATGTGGAAGATTTTGGATTTCCCCCTGATCCGGATGGCATAGTTGGTGCGGGACACAACCCTTTCCACCGGGAAAGGCCCGTGCCAACCTATCTCGAGTTTATTTGAACCTACTGGAAGTAACAACAGAACCCGATCCCCCACTTTAAGAGACCCACCTTTCGTCCTTCTATTATAGTAGGCCGCGTGTCTCTTTCTGGCCGCCCTCAGATTCTGAGCTGCCAAAACCCAACCCGTCTGGAGTTTCTGCTTTAACTCTTCGACGTATTTGTAGGAGGATACTACTTCTTCGGAAGTTTCCTCCTCTGTCTAACATCTCAATAGGGCTTCTAAGAGACCCTTGATTGGCGTCCCGAATAGTAGAGTGGCTGGTGGCAACCCGGTCGACCCATGGGGAACTTCCCGATAGGTGAACAAGGCGGCTGGGATATATTCATCCCATCTGTCTGGTTTCTCTTGAGCCAACTTTCGAAGCATGGTCATCAAGGTACCATTAAACCTCGCTACTTGCCCATTAGACTGAGGGTGGTACGGGCTGGTGTGAATGTGGTTCGTCTGGAAGATACGGAAGACGTCCTCCATCAGCTTACTACAGAACTGAGACCCATTGTCCATTAGGATCTGGTTTGGAAATCCCAACCGAGTAAAGGTCTCCATCAGTGCATCAGCCACTCGCTTAGAGTCGATTGTGACCAACGGTATCGCCTCACCCCACATGGAACAGCAATCCAACATCGTAAGAATGTACATATTCCTCTTCCTAGTCCGAGGAAGAGGACCAACAAGATCGATGGCAACTCTCTCGAAAGGAGAGTTCATAATGGGCATGTCGCCCAAGATTACTTTAGCTGTCCAGTGTTTTGGTGCCACTCGCTGGCACTCTGGCCACGACTTGACGTACAAACGCACGACTCCAGTCATCCCGGGCCAGTAGTAGTGGCAGGAAATGCGCTGGAGTGTTGCCCCGACACCCATATGTCCACTGAATGAAATGGTGTGTCCCATATAAAGAAGCTGTTCCCGATAGGCCTGAAGAACTACCAGCTGTCCATGCTGGCGTTCCTCCACTCCGGCTCTCCGGTACAGTAACCGATTCTTCATATAATACTGACCCCGTCTTGGTGGGTCAGCACTTTTTGGCAACTGATTGAAGCAAGGTTGCAAGGTAGCATCCTGGCTTTGAGCAGCTCGTAACTCACCAGGCAAGGGATTCACGATCAAGGCCGGCGTCTGCTCATCTCCCGATTGAGATCTGGTTTGCAATGCCCCTACGTAAATAGGTTCTGTAGGAATCTCTAACAAGACGTAGCGACAATCCAAGATCATGGGGTAGATAGGATCGAGCAGAACGGCTGTCTGGATAGTGCCAGTAACATATTTCGATTTGATGTCCACCTTCGCAATCGGAAGAGACATCGCTACCGCACTCTTGGTCGCCGTTTGAATCTCAATAGACTCCCCGGTTAGCTGCTCTGGGCTCACTAAGTGTGATGAAATTACGGCCTCGAACTGCAGACCGGTGTCATAGAGACACTCGACTGGTTGTCCGTTCACAATTATCGTCTCTACTACTGGTGGTTTCTCGGAATGTTTGTTCTTAATAACCCTCTCTTCTACCTCCTTGTTAGACCCCTCTCCGGTTTCTACAAGACAGGCAGCATAGTTTGCGCCTGCAATGGGCCGTATTGTGTGTGGAAGATTTGCAGTAGGCACACCACTTTTCACTCCACTTTCTTTTAGGAGATCCAGGTGGACTCTTACCAGAGGGTTTCTTAATGGGAACTTTATCGAAAGAATCTTCTTCTTCTTTCCAGACCATGTGTCTGGCGATCGGGGATTGGGTTGTGACAGTTCCCCATTATCCCCATGAGCTAGCACATACCGTTCCGCTAATGTGTTGACTAAGTCTAACCTCTCTGCTCCATTTTCCAGCAAGAAAGTTTGCAATGGCATAGGCATCATCCTCTTCATTTGGTCCACGACCACTAATTCTTCTAAACTTTCATAGTCGTTAGCAAATCCAGCTAATGACATCCACTTCAAATGGTAAGACTTAAATCTAACGCTGTAGGCTGCGAACATCTCCCCTGGCTCTCTCTTCGACTTTCTGAACTGCTGTAGGTATGTATGAGCTGTCATCTGGAACCTTTTCAATAATGCTTTTTCCAGGGCCTCATAGTCATTCTCCATACCAGGTGGCAACCTTGAGTATACCTCGTACACTGTCCCCCTCAGGCCCTGTGAGAGTTTCAAGTTCCATTTCCCACGTTCCAATCCCATAGCCAAAGCCATCGACTGAAATCTTTGAAGATACTGGTCGATCTTATCTTTGTGTTCATCGAACGGGAGCAATGGGAACTTCATTGCCTGGAATGGACAGCAACTAGAAGTTGTTGAGTCAGGGAGAATTGCGCCTCCCACTGCACCCTCGCTTGCCTTGGCAGTTTGAGCTTTCAGCTCCAACTCCCTCATACGGAACTCATGGTCTCTGACCGCCTGCTCTGCTTCCATCTTCCTAGCTTCGCGATCTGCCTCAATACTCTTAGCTTCGCGCACAGCTTGTCTGAAGTCTCTTTCCACTTCTTGAAAATATTTCTGTAACTCCGCCCCATCAAAGCCCATCTCACGCCCTGTAGCCTGTGCGTCAGCAACATTAAATTTAGCTGATGCCATCTTAAACTCAGAGGGTAAGTGAATAGGTAATTGTATATTAAATGACTATCTCAAATAACCAAAATATATATTTTACTCGACCACAGCACGTCGTATGTCGGTCAGTCTGTGTCAGGAAGAGTACAGACAATAGCCAGGCATGGTAGGCAGAACCTATTGATAGTAGACAAGAATATCTGTCCCCTATCACTATATCAGCCAGAACTCCACCAGGATTTTAAATATCCCGCGACGTGCCCCCTGAGATTGTAACAAGTTACGTGGAGGGTCCCAAATACCCCTGTCACAATGCTTCAATAATATTCTTTAGCCCTGGCTGGGACGGGTCTTTGCTTGCCAACCCTCCTCCGTTACCTGGACTCACTGTCACTCTATCTTTTGACCTCGGGGCCTATTCCCTGACGTGTCTTTCTGGCTGACAGAAATATAACATGACGATCGTCACCGTAACTATAATTGTAATTTAATAACTTAATAAAGAACGGCACAGGAAAATATTAAGACAGTTACAACAGATAATTCTCTACAAACAAACAGGGATAAATGTTCTGATCATGCACCGAGCCTCATAGGGCTTTTCCTCATAGACCAAGCTTAAGACACTGTCCGTTCCGTCCACATACATCTCACCGAGTATGTCTTCAGTTCCCTCCTTCCAGATAGATTGTGCGAACAATAGTTCTCTGTAGAACCAGGCTTCCCGGTTTGAGTGAACCACTCTATGTCGTCAATATATTGTTCTGGGAAGCCCCATGTTAACAGTTGTCACGACTTTGGGTAGGAATTAGTTCAATGGGAAGAGTTCGTGAATGGGGAATGGGTAGGTGTCTTTCACTGTCCTGGACAAAAATGGGTAGGACTGATAAATAGGCGTAGGTCCAGCCAAGAATACAAAAAGACTCGATCCTAGCGTATCGAGATGACTGGCGATGTGTTAGAAAGGCTGATGGTCATTCTTTCGGGGCCAGCGGTGGCTCTATCTCGTAGAGATCATACCTGTGGGCCTGGTATGGCCCAAAACTTGACATGGACTCGTCTTAAACATAACTTTTCGCGTAGAGGCCCTGTCGATACTTTCAGCTCTATTCACTTCCAAAAGAAGGACCCTGGAGATGATAAACATTTGTGAAAGCCTCTAGCTTAAACTTCAGGAACAGCCGACATGGAGACTCCTAATAGTCTCAGCATATCAGTTGACATAAACAAGATATATACATAATAGTACTATACAGGAGACCTGAGTGATGTGGCCTGACCTTTCAAGAGGTCTTGCATTGGCGAGGCCCCTGCTTGACTAGACCGCCAGCTTGTCCAGGTCGTGTCGTTTGACCCTAGGTACATTACCTATTTTCTTCATACAAGATTCACTCTCTACTCTCATACCATGCCTTTATTATTACTGGGCACATTCGTTTCCCGGCTTCCCTATTACTTCCAAACCCTCTCTTTCTCATTACAAAGCTCTTGTGGTGTTGTGTGCGTAATTATGTGTGTTTTCCCCCTCTCCTGTCATATGTGAAGGGGAACGTGTAGATCATACCCAGTGTTCTCGGGACCCATCTTCCGTGCCCTACTGTATAGCCTCTTTTGGCTTATACGATTCGGTATTTCCCGCTTATAGTAGTAAGTTTGTAGGGAACGAAGTGGAGTTCCCTATCCCTAGCAAGAATAGGAAAGAAGATACTACCCCTTCCGGCCGCTGCTCTCGTCTGAGCTGTCGCCGCAATGCACCTGCAGTGCCTCACATTACACATAGATCTAGATGATCTTATTGACCAGTAACTATTCAGTTCACCTGGCCACCCTATCCGCAAAAAGACGAAAGAGTTAACACAGTGTATATCCTCCTCCGCCTAAAGAAGACATAACCTAGATGGTTAGAACCCGTCCCCACGGAACTTTCCCCTCCTTCCGGCATTCCGTGGATATGTTATGTTTATATTTCAATGAAAGATGACACTATGCAGAGTTCAGGCCGTAGGAAGAAAGATAGCTCCCTCCCATCTGCTGCCAAGAACAAGCGAAATCATCTGGAGCAATATACTGCTCAGATTCGTTCCCAGGCCATGCCAAGAACAAGACGCTTAGCTAGATTGGCCAACGGTCAACCCACTCACAATATGGCGTGACTGCCGTTTCGCCAAGTCGTCTCACCAGTCGAGACAACATAGATTTATAGGCCAAGGTCTGGCAGGACTAAATAAAACCCATTGTTACCTTTCTATCCACCAGTAGGATGCTGCACTTAATCTGTCTCACTCTTTAAAGTGTCAAATTGACATGATGCAGTCTACAAATGGTAGTTGTTTAAATGGACATTGATGGCCCAACAATTTACATTAGTGCGTATTTGGTGCAAGGTGCCCTATCGGGTTTTCCCCGAAGAAAAGAAAAACTTCCAATAGTTCTCTTCAGAAGATCGGGTTGTAAAAGTAACCGAGAGAATCATCTTCCAAGGGAATTGAGCGGATAAGAGAACTGAGGGTTCCCGAAAGCTGTTTCCCACTGTTTTCCCAAAATCAAAGAAGGCATGAGGACATGGGCCACTGGCGTTCCGTTACACTTATGCATCGATATTCCCATGGACTCTGCTATTCCCTCCGTCCAACATTTACGTGGTCTGCCTCTTCCTCTGTTTCCATCTGGTCTGTACATCATTGCTTGTTGTGGTATGCTGTTGAATGGTAACCTACTTGCATGGCCAAACCATTTGACTTGCTGCTTTCTAATAAAATCTAGTGCTGTTATAACTCCAAATTTTGTCCTGATTTCTTTATTTCTGACCTTATCTCTTCTTGATACGTTGAGCATTCTTCTCAGGAATCTCATATCTGTTGTTGTGATTTTTCTTTTCTCTTTATCTGTCATTGTCCAGATTTTGCATTGGTAGCATAAAGTTGGTAGGAAGATTGTGTAGTCAAGTGCTGTCTTAGTAGTTATTGATACATGTTTGTTCTTTAGTATTGGTGCCATGTGTCGAATGAGTTGGTTTGCCTTATTGCATCTATTTTCGATCTCTTCTTCTGATCTGTCATTTGATGATATTATACTTCCTAGGTACTTGAAACTCTTTACTTGTTTCAAGGGATGTTCGTTTATGTGAATTGTTGTTATTTATTCTTCTTTAGTTATAGTCATTAGGCCTACCTCTGTTTTTGTGTGTGATAATTTTCATGTTATGTTCCTTACACATTTCGTTTAGACTATTCATGAGGTCTTGTAATTCAGCTTCTGATTTTGCTATTAGTGCCTGGTCGTCCGCAAACAGGAGTTCGTTAATGGTTAGATTTGCAGATGGTTCTTCTTCTGTGTTCTCGTCATGCGGTATTCTTGCGGTCTTTGTTTGGCTGGTGTCTTTACATATGTTGTCTATATATGTTATAAACTAGAGAGGGGGCAGGACACAACCTTGTCGTACTCCAGATCTTATGGTGAAGGGTTCTGAGTGTCCTCGAGTTGCCCTCACTATGCATTCACTAGTGTTGTATAAGCTTCTACATAGGTTTGTTAGATGTGTACTCACTCCATATTTTTTAAGGATTTCTCATAGCTTATTTTTGTCTACTCTATCAAATGCCTTTTCTTGGTCGACAAAGGCTAAGTGGAGTGTTTCATTGAATTCGATTGATTTTTTTATAAGTTGTCTAAGAGCAAAAATGGCATCTGTGCATCCTTTGTTTTTCCTAAATCCAAGTTGTGTTTCACTTAGCTGGAGTTCTATAGTTGTTCGCAATCTTTTCTCAATAATTTTACAAAATATTTTCCCAGTATGACTCAGCAGTGAAATACCTCTGTATTGTGTGCAATCTCTTTTGCTGCCTTTATTTTTTCCAAATTGCGATAATTATGACATTTCCCCTGTCTCGTGGTGTCTGTTATTCTACCCAAACCTGGTTGAATAGTATATGTAGCCATGCTGTTCCTACTTCTCTTGCTGCTTTAATTAGTTCATTTGGTATTTCATCTTGTCCCGGTGATTTGTTTAATGGGGCTAATCTGATGAATTCTATAATTTCTTCTTTTAGTATGTCTGGTTCTAGTTCTTCGGTGGCATTTGTGTAGGTTCCTTGAATTCCTGTGACATCTGATGGGATGTTGAGAAGTTGTTCGAAATACTGCTCCATCTTAATAGGATTTGTTTTTGTTCACTTATTGGTTCTCCATTTTCGCTGTTAATTATTTCAGTTGGGTCAAAGGGTTCTTCTCTGATTCGCATTGCACTTATCTTTTTGTAGAAGTTTCTAGTTGCCTCCTTGTAGTTTTTATTTAGGGTTTCTCCATACTCTTCCCAGTCTTTTTGTTTTTCCCTTTTTACTATTCTATTCCCATCAATCAATAAATCAATCAGGTGACGTCTCCGCAATGAAGATTGGCTACAATGGATTTCCAACACTGTTTATCTCTCGCCCTGACTGTACATTATGTCAGGCTGATGCTCGTCCATCTCTTGATGTTATCCTCCCACTTGTATCGTTGTCTACCTCTTGCTCGCTTGCCCTCAACTTTGCCTTCCAGTATGGTTTTTATAAGAGTATCATGTCTTTTAACGTGGTCAAAATATTTCACTTGTTTCCTCTTTATTTATTTCATCAACTCTCACTTCATTCCCAGTTTTTCTAGGACCTCTGCATTTGATTGTTTTTGTTTCCATGAAATACCACCTATTCGTCTGTATATCCACATCTTCAGGGCTTCTATGCGACTTCCTTGTTGCTTGTTCAATGTCCAGGCTTCCGTGCCATACAAAAGCGTTGAATATACGTAGCATTTGACAAATCTCATTTTTAATTTAATCTCTCTAGATGTAAATACTGGTTTCATGCCGTTGAAAGCGTTTTTTGCCATTCTTATTCTCTTTTTGATTTCCAATTCACTTCTGCCATCATCTGTTATTGTGCGTCCAAGATAAGAGAAACTTGTTAATTGTTCTAGTATCTGCCCATTTACTGTAATGTTCATTGATGACCTTTCATTTTCACTGCTAATTATCATAGTTTTGGTTTTTTGGATGTTAATATCTAAGCCACATTATGTACTGTGTATGTTTACTTCTTCCACTAGGCCTTGCAACTCTTGCTCACTTTCTGCTAGTAACACGGTATCGGCAGCATATCTAAGATTGTTTATGATTCTTCAATTTATGTTAAGTCCAGGCATTTCAACTTGTTTAAAAATTATTTCTGTGTATAGGCTGAAGAGGCTTGGGGTCAGTACACATCCCTGCCGTACTCCTCTTTTTATCTCTATAGGCGACGAATAGTTATTACCGCATCTAATAGACGTCACTTGTTCCCAGTACAAGTTACTAATAAATCTGATGTCCTTTCCGTCTACTCCAATATCTTGAAGGCACGTAATTAGTCGTTCATGTTGTACTCTATCAAAATATTTCTTGTAGTCTATGAAACAAACATATATACTTTTTTGAACTTCCATATAGTTTTCAAATACATTCTCAAACAGAAAAATGCTTCTCAGGTGCCGCTGTTTTTGTGGAACCCAAATTGTTCTTCAGCTACTTCCTCATCTATTTTATGTTGAATTCTTTCTTCTATGACCTTGAGTAGTATCTTAGTTATGTGGCTCATTAAGCTAATAGTTCTGTAATCCTTATACTCAACAGCTCTTGGATTCTTCGGTAGTGTGATGAAAATGGATGTTTTCAAGTCCTTGGGGATGTACCCAGTGTTATATATATCATTACATAATTATGTGATAGTTTTAATGCCAAAGCTGGATAAGAATTGTATCATCTCTGTTGTTATATTATAAGGACCTGCAACCTTTCCTTCTTTCATCTTTTTAATAGCCTTTTCTTCTTCAGCCGTTAATATTTTCGGTCCATCTTGAGTATTATACAATGTTGGTCTATTGACCCTGTTGTCCCAGAATAAATCTTCTGTGTACTCTGTCCATCTTTTTATTATGTCAGTGTTATTAATTATAATTTCTCAATCTTTTCCCTCTGATACAACCGTTTCCTGTTATATTATTTTCTTTTTTGTCAATCATTTTACATGTTCATGTAATTCTTTCGAGTTGTGTTTTATTTCCAGATCCTCCATTTCTTTGCAATGTGTCTGCAGCCACTCTTCTTTGGCAGCTCTGCACAAATGACGTATTTCTCTATCTATTACTATATACTCAGGAGTGTTCTTTGCTTTCTTTCTTTGAGACATTTTACTCAATATTTCATAGGTTATCCATAATTGTTTTTTTCTTATTAATCTTCACTGGCAAGGTGGTATTTGCAGCCTGAATACTGGTTTTCACACTTTCCCATTTTTGTATTAATTTTATCCTCGGGATTTTCACGTCGATATTGTTCCATACTTTCAATGATTAGACCATCATATCTATTTTTGACTTCAACTAGGTATATTTGTCTTATTTCTGGTTGTTTCAATGCCGATATAACTACTTGAGGTGTTTTCGATTTCCTAATTTCTGGGTTTTTAAGTTTTATTTGTAATTTTAATACTAGAGGATTACGGTCAGAGTTGATATTAGCACCAGGGTATGTTTTGGCATTTATAACATTGTTGTTAAATCTATTTCTAATCATAATGTAGTCAATATGGTTTCTTGTTCTATCTCCAGGGCTTTTCCATGTATACAGTTTCCTAGGGTTATGTTGAAAGAATATGTTGCAAACAATAAGATTGTTTTCTTCACAGAACTGCTTGCTCCAACGCGAAGTCTTGTATGTCGGATGAAGGCATCCTGTTGTCCAACATCAGTGTGATGTCACACAGGACCTGAGGTTTGCTTGAGTATCCGTTGTCCCATGTCTGGCTTATTAATGTCAGGATTAAACGCTTGCCTGAACCTATTGACGAAACTGAAAGAGCTGAGACAGTTAGTGTTGACGAAATTGTGCAGCAATATAGGACTAAACAATTAAAACATTACGCCAGAAGAAGTAACAGATTGATTGAAATGTGATAAAATGGATGAAGGCTTTAAAACTTTGAACCATGATGAAACTGTTTCTAGGGTGACTACCATTGAGAAAGAAGAAATTAGTGACGATGATTGATCAGATCTTAACAAAAAACCTTCAAATAGCCACTCAGAAGCAGAAACATTGTTATCAAAATGCATCGACTGGTTTGAAATGCAAGAGGAGGAAAATTGAACACAGATCCTACTTATACGTAAGATACGGAACATCGCCGCGCAGAAAGCTCGAGCCTCAAAGATACAGAAGGAGGGCAGATTATGTTAAAGTTACGTAGGTTTATAGTATTACAATAGATTTATGTAGCACATGCTAAATAATAAATATTTTCATGAACTCCAGAATTGTCTAGAAGTCGAACAGTTCAGTAGCATCTGATTGGGTGGTTCTCTATATATTTTAGACCCCCCCCACCCCCACCCCCACCCCACCCCAAAAAAAAAAAGAAGATTGAATTAAATTGAAGTGGAGGTAAGCATGATCGAAATTTTCCATCAAACAGCAAGCCCCAAAGAAAGGGTGTTTTTGAGGGGTTTTAATGTGGCAGTAGCAGCAAACTTTAATTGAATTATGCATTTTGTGACGGAATTGTTGGCTGTAGATATAGTTTCTGTCAAGACAAGGGTATTGGCCAGGAGAACTGCATGTCTGTAGGAGTTCATAGTGGACAGGGTCTGAGATGTTGGTTGCATACATTTTGTTCTTTAATGCAAATAAAATTGCTAGTGTCAACAAACACAGTAACATCATCCTCTTACAACTGTCTGTCTAATATCCTGTTCAAGTATGTTAGTTTTATGGGGATGTCTGCCAATTTACAAGTGTGGTATTCACAAGAGAAACAGTCATAAAACTGCCCAACAATGTGGCCTGGTTACTGCATCACTTGTGGTGTTAGATTTTATATCTCAAGGTTGTATTCTGGTCTTGCAGCTAACATTAATTAGTTATTTATTTCTTGTCTCCTAAAGTTATCTTTGGTGCTTGTTTGTTCTTCCTTTGCAGATAGGGATTTTCAATATATATGTCTCCTGTTCAGACCAAACCCGACACTCCACATTGTGCCAACGGCTTCAGGCGGAGGGGCGTATCTTGGAGGGTACAAGCCTTATCCTGGTGCGAGGAAATGCAACATTCAAAATGTCATGACAGGACAGACCAGGCCTTAAACCTTGGTTGGCAGCTGGTCTATGATCGAAGCTCCGACAGGAGGACAGTTAGAGCATTGCTTTGCTGAGCAGGCAGCTTCTGCAGCTTGTCTTGTTCCATATTTATTGGTCTTATCTTCCCTCTGGAGTGAACTAGGCAGGCCGAGAGAGGGATCATGCTGCACTAGCATCACATGGTATCTATATTTGTGCTATGAAGATGTATAATAATAATAAATTTATGTACATTACTACTCTTGTATCGATGTTTGTATTGATCTTTTTGTAAAAATAAATACAATATGTTTGTATCATTCATTTGCAAATGTTTGTATTTTCATTTTCGTCCCAAGCCTGCAGTAACATCACCTTACTCTACATATGTATTAGGGGTTTTCCTGTTACTCGTCTATTCGGTTATTCGTAACACCTCCTGATCCGGTCGGTGACGGTTAATCGAAGTTTTACTGTGCTCATCATTTACCACTATTCATTTTTTGTTAGGTCCAAAGCTAAATTTTGTTTGGAACTGAATCTTTTAGCAGTCAAGATGATCGACTTCATGACAATGGGTTGTATCCCATATGGCCCAGTATCTTTCCGCATTGCAGCTTGCCGAACGTGTCACACAAAGTAAGAACTACTCAACTCTAGCGACAAGCCCCAGGGTTTCTCCGAGAAGAGCCTAACGATGTATGCCGGATTTGAACTCACAACCTTCGGAACTCAAAGCAGGTGGCGTAATCAGTTTTCTTGTGCTGTGAAGAACTTTACTCCCATAACAGTCTATTTAAATGTCTCTCCATTGTAAGCATCTTTCGCTGTCATGTATAAACTATCTACCACATCTTGAATCCATCTACGGCAGGTACGCATGGCAGAATGGGTAAGAAGGCGTGTTCTTAAACATTCGCTGTGCTGATGCAGAGGTAAGCGGTTAAACCCATACACCGGAGATCTGGACTAAAATGTTGACTTGTCGTCCTTGACATGGGGACGTAAATTACAAGTACATCTGAAGACGAAGAGACACTGTTAATAGGGAATGCTAATCCACACGCAAAATTAAGTCCATCACTAGAATAAATAGTGTATATGGACTACGCTTAAGTGCAATGCGCGCGAGCGCCAAAATAAAATAAAATCCATCCACGTTGTTTGTGTTCGTCCTCTTTTTCACCTCCCTGGTACACAATATGAGAGAAATCATCACAGAGAGACGTAACACCAATGACATTTGATATTAGAGGAATCATCATTTAGGAACGTAACAGCATTAACATGTGATATGAGAGGAATCGTCATGGGAGGGGTGGGGGAAGTGACATCAATAGCATTAGATGTGATAGGGACCATTGAGGGACGCGACATCGATAGCTTTAGTTATGAGATGAATCACCATGTGCGGCTGTGACATCAATAGCATTAGAGATGAGAGGAATGACCATTGGAGGAAGTAACATCAATAGTATTAGATATGAGAGGTATCGCAATTGGAGGACGTAACATCAATATCATTAGATATGCGGGTGATACAGTGCTTATTTGAGACAATTAACAGGATCTGCTACATTTAGTAGATGCGGTTATTGCACGTAGTGAGCAACTAGGGTTAGAGTTAAATTGTAAGAAGACACAGATTATGGCCGTCACGAGGAAGAATGATATACCACAATATAATGTATCAGGGGGAGAGAGAAAAGGAAAGATGGAGAGAAAGAAGATAGATAATAAAAGAATGGGGATGTGAAAATGGGTAGTGATAAATATAAAGATATGCCTATGGGGGAGCCTTAGCGGTCGTTTCTCAACTTGAACCCTACGCATAACGCCCTTTTATGGTAATATGGAATGATGAGGTAAGAAGAGAGAAGACAGGGGTGAGAAGAGATGATAGAGAGGAGGAAGGAATAGGATAGATTTGGGTTCGTTTTCCTCGTGAGGACGACCGCTAATTATACGATCGCCCCATTAATGTCCCATGGTTAAGTGTCAAGCTACAGATGAGTGTACAGTCTATAATGGCCCTAGGCCAACCTACACAACCTCAGACTGACAAGTCGAAATGAAAGGCAACTCAAACGTATATTTATTTTCTTCTGAACAGTAACAGCGTGACACTCTCCAACATAACAAGTAAGATAATCCGTGCATCAATTACACTGTACAAATCAACGTTACGGAAATATATTATATATCAACATCGAAGAGAGATAAGGACTATGATATGCAAGTGGACACCAGGGAAATGCTGCAAATGACAGATGGATGAGCGCAACCAGCTACTGCTCGTTCGGGGACTACTACCTACTAACTACCTCAACAAAAAAAAAAAAAAAACAACAACAACAACATACAAACAAACAAACAAACAAACAAATGGCTAATACTAAAGGAACTCCACCGGACGCCACTTATCCCATAGCAGCAACTCCATAAGTCTATATATTTTCATTTTACCCAGTGAGGCAGTCGCTCCAGATATAGCTTGTTTGTGAATAGTTGATCGTTCACGACAGATCATCACCCGTCCTGGACTTCACAGTTGCTTTTTTGGCTCAACTAGACAGTGTCCGTTCTATATAACTCTGTTCTTCTGGGTGGTACCACCAAACGTGTTTCCTCTTTGGCTAATTTTCGCGTTGTTCGACTTTAACCATCGACTGCAACTTAAGAGCGGCCCATGTAACAAGCAGTGCTTCAATTCAAGTCGCCTTTTCCCACCACTTTGTGACTCCACAAACATGTGTTTTCTCTCCCTTTTTGGCTTATCTACCTATGTAAATTTTCATCCACAGATTCGCTAGTCATGCCTCTCCTCCTCGTGCTCCAGACGAACGTTGGTATGTGCACCCGTTCGCCATTGAAGTCACACTTCTCGTCGCCTCGAGTACTCTACAACATTGGGTTTTGAACAACAACCCTCTCCGAAGCTCTGTAACTCATTCCTTCGGACCGCCCAAGGGCTCCAACGTCCGCTACTCCCTCAGTTCTGCTGCTCAACTCTCGTCTCTCTCTCCTGCGCAACTCTCTCGACTGACTTGTTACCTGCATACATGGTAACAATTGTTGACCACTTTGCGTGGTCACAGTCACGTGTGTGCCTTAGCTTTCCCGCACCTCGTCGAGACACAACAATTGGCTTTAGCTACTCTGCATATCCAATTTCTCCTAATCCGCTTTATGCTTGATTCTTCAATACCACTACATTCTAATTTAAGGTTAAAGACCTGGCCTTAAGTCCCGTCTTCCCGCCATATTGTTTCAGATCACGGGGCGTGTCCGTCCCCATATAGCTACCACATCCGGTGTCCACCTTTATCTCTTGACAGCCCTAGTAAAAACCTTCATTAATTCTTGTGTTCTTTGCCTGAAAGACGCGGTATTCAGCTTAACGTCCGCGATTATTCACTAGAATTTGTCTACTGAAGTCAATGTCTTTCAACTTTCAAATAAAAAAAAAATATATATATATAATGGTAGCAATTCTGACGGTTTGGGAAAGCTAATTTTCCCCACCGACATAGTAATATACAAGTAAATGGGAATATTCTAAAACAGCTTAATATGTACAGCTATCTCGGAAGGATGCTATGGAGGATGTAGTGGGGAATTATGGTTTAGGTACAAGAAATGAAAGAGGGGATAAGCTAATAGAATGGGCAAATATCAATGATATGATAATTGGATACACATGGTTTAAACACCATAAAAGACGACTGTACACATGGATAAGCCCTGATAAGAAAATACGCAACCAAATTGACTACACACTAATTAATAAAAGATTTAGAAATGCTTTAATTAATGTAAAGACAATGCCTGGTGCTGACTGTAATAGTGATCATGTACCACCATGTGGACATATAAAAATAAGATTAAAGAGAGGGAAAAAAATGGTTAAGAACATGAGACTTAATAAAGAGGTTCTGAAAATAGATAAAGAAATGCAAGAACGATACAGAGTGATTGTGAAAAATAGGTACAATGCAATAACTAAAATACAGAGTATAGATGAACAATGGGAAATGTTAAGGGACTCCATTCATCAAACTAGCAAAGAAGTATTACAGGAGAGAGGCAAAATAGCTAAGAAAAAATGGATGAATGAAGATATCTTAAAACTGATGGACAAAAGAAAACAGAGTAAAAATGACAAACAAGAATACGCTAAGATAAATAAAGAAATAAAAGATAAATGTGGGAAGGCTAAAGAAAGTTGGTTAAACGAGCAATGCAAAAAAAATTGAATTAAATTCCATTAAAGATACAAAAAATATGCACAGACAAATCAGTGAGCTTACAGGAAGAAAAATAAGAATAAATACAGGGTGTTTGAAATCAAAAACAGGAAAGATAATATTAGAGGAAGATGCTATAATGGAGAGGTGGAATGAGTATATAAGAGAATTATATGAAGGAGAAAGGGAAGAATTAACAGAAGATAGTAACTTAGAAGGTCCACCTATTCTGAAAGAAGAAGTCGCTGACGCTATGAAACGTATGAAGAAAGGAAAAACAGCTGGGCCAGATTAAATCATAATAGAAGAATTAGAAGTATTGGGAGAATTTGGAGTAGATATATTAACCAAAATGTTGAATGATATTTACAGCAGTGGATATTTACCCAGTGATATGCTGAAATCTGTATTTATAGCTATACCAAAAAGACCAGGAGCAATTGATTGTGAAGATTTTCGTACAATTAACCTTATAAACCATATCACTAAGCTTCTACTCAGAATCATAATGAGAAGACCCAAAAAGAAAATAAAAATGGAAATTAGTGAAGAACAATATGGATTTGTGGAAGGAAAGGGCACAAACAATGCAATTTATACATTACGGACACTAATAGAAAGGTCAATAGAGAAACAGAGAGACATATATTTGTGCTTCATAGATTATACTAAGGCATTTGATAAAGTAAAACATGATGAACTGATTAAAATGTTGGAAGATATCAACACTGATGGAAAAGATTTAAGAATAATAAAGAATATTTACTGGAACCAAGTAGCAGCAATTAAAATGGGAAATAAAGAGGGTAGTTACGAACAGATAAAGCTAGGAGTACGACAAGGGTGTGTCTTGTCACCAGATCTTTTCTCCCTGTACAGCGAAGTAATAATGAGAGAGATCAAAGAGATGAAGGAATACTAGTTGGAGGTTATTGTCACAATGCGTCACTCTTGTCCTCCAGGTTGTAACTCAACCGCCATATTAACTTAGCGTTCAGAGAGCGCACCGTGATTTAGCTCGCTCTTGGGTTCCCCGCAAGCTGCATATTTTGCCTCTGACTCTGCACTCACTTATACAAGACGAGACGATTGTCACACTTAACAACGACTCCACGGCGCATCAGTTGAGTGATCAGTCATGTATTTACAACTGGCCGGTAACAGGTGATGACATAGCGTGTACATAATAATGATAAAACCTTCAGGTGCTTTCATCCATTTGACACAGTCTCACTCGTTCCGACAAATCTACTCCTACTGGGCAAGGGTGTTGGATGACTATCGTTAATTCGTTACCCGTGTCTGTGATGTGAGAAGAAGCTGCTCATCTGCACTTTCGTGAACACATACGATGCTGAGCACCAGACTCTTCAAGCCGCCGAGCTGGCGATGTATAACCACATGCGTAAGGCTGCGTTGTTGCTGTCATCCTTGTGATTCGTGTCTAATCTAATCAGCTTAAAGCTGGACATCATAAACTAACTGTGCTGAAGGCAATCTAAGCTCATGTTCAAACACCGCCGAACACTATAATTAAAGTGCCGTTTTCGCGTTTCATGCTGACCCCTTGACAAAAATTACCTCAGACCTCTGTAACCCTTGAGTATCTTCGGTGAAACAAAATGCACTTCTATGTTGTGAACCCAACAACCTTCTGAGTCAAAAGAAATACTGATCTCCATCAATTTCAGAGATGTATCATGTTAACTTCACTCTGAGTTAACATCTCTTTCCATCATCCAATGTTGATCTTTGGCAATTTAATCTTACAACTATATCTCATATCTGTGTTTAGTCCTCATAATTGTAATGTCAACTTTCTATTTGTGTCTGATTTTAAGTATGTGTATTTGTATAAACTCTTTTTCATTCATCCATCTCTACATTCATCCGTCATGAAATAACACATCTAAATTCTTTTTATTGATGATGATATAAACACAGCACACAACAAATAAGTATGTACTTATCCTTAACTGCGAAATAATAAATATCAACAATTATAATAATTGATAAAATTATAACAATAAAATTAAAATTAATATCACTTCACTAGTAAATTAATACTATTAGTGGTTTAACTATCAATTATCATTTGCTGTACTACTTAATACTGAAAGAATTTACATATTAGTAACACAAAATAATTAAAGAACACGTCCAAATGTCGCATTGCCAAATCGTCTACTATCCTGTATCACATTAAATACAGCCTTTGTACTAGTTCTTGTCCATGTCCTCGTACATACGATTATGTGATCACTCACTGGCGTACTTGTTTATCCTGCTATCTGCAACATTAATAACAACAAGTGACTTATTTATATTTAAACAACTGTTTCTATACATGTGGTGTTTCAAAAGTAAGCTACAGTCATCATAAAGCAACATTATATTTAGACACTATAATCCTGTCATTTAACTTATTTACTCCAATACCAAAAATTAAAATTAACAACAAAAGAATATTTTATTCACATAATATGTTTATAATCGACTTAGTAAACCTGCTAAATTATTTTTACTTCCCGAAATATGGGCTACAGTGAAATCAAAAGTTTGCAAAAGTAAAGAGCATCTATGTTATGTATACGCGCGTTTTTCGGCGTCCCATCCTTAAAATGTTTTAATGGCATGCTGTCTGAAATAACCAAAAACTTTTTCCATAAAAGATATTTTTCAAATTTCTTAATTGCTTCTACCACAGACAGTGCCTCCAGTTCGGTAATCGCATACCGCCGTTGAGTTTGATTTAATTTCCGACTGGAATATAAAATTGGGTGCAACAATCCCTTATATTCGTGTAATACGATCACAGATATAGTATGTGAGCTGGCATCTGTCTGTACCACAAAGTCCTTTGACATATCTGGAATTCTGAGAATTGGTGGAGAACTAAACAATGTTTTTATTTCTTGAAGAATATTCTCATGTTCTTTCGACCATTGAATCTTATTTGGTTGCTCTTTTTTTAAGAAGTTCTGACAATTTAGCGGTCATTCCAGCAAAGTTCCCTATAAATTTCTGATAATAATTAATAAGACCAAGCAATGCTCTCACCACTTTTTTTTTGTTTTGGGGGAACTAATGTTCAGAATTTTAGTAGCAATATTCGGATCAGTGTACAAAAACCCTTTTGAAATTCTATGCCCCAAAAATTGTATTTCCTGAAATGCAATTTCAGTTTTGCTCGGCTTCACCGTAAGACCAAACATTCGAATGCGACAAAAGATTTGTCTAAGAATGTACGCATGATGTACTGTCTCAGTAGTATGAACACCTATGTAAGACGCGATGTCAGTAATATCTCTAAGTAGTAGACACATCACACGGATATAAGATGAATGAGAATTCTGAAGACCAACAGAAAGATAACGGAATGTATATACTCCTAGTGGTGTTGCGAATGTGGTGATGTGTATTGAATCTTCTGCCATTGGTATCTGATATTATTTATTTAGCATTGACAGATATGATTTAGAAAACTATGTAAATTTAGCCATGCCCGCTATTAACAAGTCTATTTGGGCATTAGGTCTGGATAAAGATACTCATTTATACACATCTAAAAAAAATAATTGATCATGAATATGAACAAGACAATGAACACAGTAGACGACATAACATCTTATAAAAATAATCATGATAACAATAAGACCACAACATCGTTATATGTTTTACGGAAGGTTAGCAAAATTCATTCAGCAGAAAATATAAACGAAATTCATTGAAACCATGCCTCACTGTATCAATACTGTAGTCGTGTGTCATTAACCCATACACACGCCAACAAAAGAGCTCCACTGTTGCATGATCTCTATGTTGTTATCAGTTTTAACTACTATTAATAACCACACCTACCTACAACAAAGTCCTGTTATGTGTCAATACCCCATACCCATAACAGCAATCAGTTGTCTTTTCTATCATATGTTCAATAATTTGCATAGGAAGACCTCCACTACACAACAATTACCCATGTTATATACTAGTGGGCTGCCAAATACGATAAGAACATATTATTGGCAGCGACTTTGTCGCCACACGTTGTAATCCATATATCATTTTGCGACTTTTACTACGCCAGATGTTTACACCAGTTGTTAATTTTCTACTGGACAAATCCCGACCAATTCTAGTGTAAAACCTTCTGAACAATATACATGTTTATATCAAAATTATTTCGGCTCAGGCCATTCCTTCTGATGTTTTCCAACCTGCATCTATACCAATCTTGATGAAGTGCTGAAAAGAAGATATTTTCTACGTCTATCCCATATTAACCAATAATTGTAGACAAGAAATGTAAAAGGAAATTTAGTATTTGTGATTTTAACTGTGTGCGAAAATCAGAACCACTTCTTTTTTTTTTTCAATTGCAATAAAGTCCTGTAAAGACGACATGTTGCTATGTTCCACTACTATTCAATCTAGTCACCTGTGGGAACTGCAGAAAGAAGTTCAGTACTAAAAATATACAGGCTTATAAATATTAGACACAAGAATGAAACAGTATTATTCTACAACAATTGTAGATCAGAAATGTAGAAAGAAATTTCGCACGAAAGTTCTGTAAATCACAAAATGAAAGTTCACTCATACAAAGTCAAAAAACGTAGTAAAAATTAGTTTGCTTACACGCAACAAATTATCTACTAGAAAATAAATAGCTCACAGTTTGCAGAACTACTTATAGAAAATAACATATTCAATTTATAACGACAAAATAAACAAAGTTAACGATTTTTAAATAAATAAATACATAAATAGAATTTCGTACGCCAAAATATTATGACTTATATAGACCCTGGAAATACCAACCACCAAAGAATTTAGCAAAGCAGAAAGATATTAGCTTAAAAATAATCAAGCCTATACATAATAAATTAAATAATGAAACCACAATTTAAAAAAAATAGCAAAGACTAGTTGTAATAATTCTAAAGCAATAAATAAAAAGATAATATTGTTATAATAATTAAGAAAAGTAACTCAGCAAAGAGAATATAAGCAGAGTTAACGTTCTTTAACTACGTAAAATTAAGAATAGAACTCATTATCCTGATAAAAACACATAAAATAATGCGCACGCAAACTTAAGAAAGTGTAGCGCAATAACGCACCATATTATGTACGCGCCTATGATGTAATGAAAGACATGAGCAAATAAGGAAAGAATAAAATTTGTGTAATATTACAATATAAATGACTGCAACTTAACCAAATGAAAGACCACAAACGTTTACTTAGCTCAGAAAACACGGCGATTCTTCCCACTGTTCTGTCTGACGTTCTTGCTTATGCCTAAAGCAAATCGTAGACCAAACAAAAATTCCTTCTCAATCCCGAAAATTGGCAGACACGATTCTTCAACCACAAAATCCCGATTAGCTAACGTGTTTGTCGCTGACCAATATTCTCTTCGTCGAACTGTCGTTGTCCAATCTTCTCTTCGTACAACTGTCGTTGTCCAATCTTCTCTTCGTAAAACTCGTTGTCCAATCTTCTCTTCGTAAAACTGTCGTTGTCCAATCTTCTGCGCTGATTCCGTCTCGATGAGGCGTCGACACGTATAAACCTTCCTGCTCAGTACAACGAGCTGGTATAGCACTGAAAAATGACGCACAGTGCCGTAGGATGATCAACAAGCCAACGTGCTGCTGGATCTGATGCCTAGACCAGCCAGCATACCAAATTTAGCTCGTTCTTGGGTTCCCCGCAAGCTGCATATTTTGCCTCTGACTCTGCACTCACTTATACAAGACGAGACGATTGTCACACTTAACAACGACTCCAAGGCGCATCAGTTGAGTGATCAGTCATGTATTTACAACTGGCCGGTAACAGGTGATGACATAGCGTGTACATAATAATGATAAAACCTTCAGGTGCTTTCATCCATTTGACACAGTCTCACTCGTTCCGACAAATCTACTCCTACTGGGCAAGGGTGTTGGATGACTATCGTTAATTCGTTACCTGTGTCTGTGATGTGAGAAGAAGCTGCTCATCTGCACTTTCGTGAACACATACGATGCTGAGCACCAGACTCTTCAAGCCGCCGAGCTGGCGATGTATAACCACATGCGTAAGGCTGCGTTGTCGCTGTCATCCTTGTGATTCGTGTCTAATCTAATCAGCTTAAAGCTGGACATCATAAACTAACTGTGCTGAAGGCAATCTAAGCTCATGCGTGTGATATGTGTCGTGGCGGGCCATAAACTGACTCACGACAACCGTTTGGTTGTTAATCTACGCACTTGTGACGTCGCCCTTGTTCCGTCAAAGTGCTATATGGTGCTCTTCTTCCACTTTCATCTTCTAGTGCACTTGTCTACTCTTTTAACTCTGTCTGGCTGTCATTCAGGCCATGACAGTTATAATATAAATAATATACGCTATGCAGATGACACAGTATTGGTGGCGGATAATTCAACAGACCTACAAAAATTATTAGACGTTGTAGTAACAGAGAGTGCAAGGAAAGGACTCTCCTTGAATATCAAGAAAACAGTAACAATGGTAATATCAAAGAAAATGGTGACACCAAAATGTGACATAGAAATAGAAGGGAAAATCCTTAACCAAGTTGATAATTTTAGATACCTAGGGGCATTTATAACATCAGATGGAAGATGTACAACAGAGATTAGGAGCAGAATAGGGCAGGCAAAAGCCGCATTTCAGAAAATGAAGAGTATCTTATGCAATAAGTCACTATCACTGAATGTAAGAAAGAGAGTGCTGAAATGCTATGTAGAACCAGTTTTGCTGTATGGCAGTGAATCTTGGAATGTAAATGAACAAATTAAGAAGAAATTAGAAGCAACAGAGATGTGGTTCCTGAGACGAATATTGCGAATTCCTTGGACTGCCAGAGTAACTAACGACGACTGCCTGAAACAGGCTAACGAAACTAGAACATTATATACAACAATAAGACAGAGACAAACAGCTTTCCTCGGTCATGTGATGAGAAGAGACGCATTGGAGAACATCGTAACAACTGGAAAGATCGAGGGGAAGAGAGGCAGAGGTAGACCAAGAGAAGTGATGCTGGATGGATTGAGACGGTGGCATGGAGGAATATCAGCAGCAGAGTTGATCCAGAAAACCAAAGACCGAGATCTATGGAGAGCCATGAACGCCTACGCCAGCCGGCACGGCACTTGATGATGATGATCTCGGAACAGTCATAACACCTCATGGGAGATTAGAACAAGAATCAACATGGCCAAGGTAGCCTTTATCCAGACAGAAAATATACTGACGAATAAGAAGACGAAAACAAAAACAAGACTGTTGAGGTGCTACATAGAACCTCTACTTTTGTATGGATGTGAAGCGGGGATAATTAACAGACAAGCTTAAAACACCTAATGGCTGTGGAAATTTGGTTTCTGAGGAAAATTCAAAGAATACTATAGACATGCGGGAAAATCAATGACCAAGTTCTACAAGAAACACAGAAAAACCGTAAATTGATTAGATAAATTAGACGTAGACAGTCAACATTTTTTTTGGGACGCGTTATTTTTACTTTGTATGTTTTTATATTTTATTATCAGATCGAAATTTTCTTTTATAAATTTATGTTCACCATTGTGGATTTTGTTGTAAAGGTATGTACACCATGTCTGTGTTTATTATATCACTTTTTCGCGGGATTTATATTCACCTAACTGATTTAAAAAAAAAAAAATATCGTTACATCCTTCTGTGTCCATTACTTTTCCTATGAATATAGCACCTCGTTTCAATCCTTGTAATGTTTCATGGGCAAATATGTAGAGATCTGTAAAACAGAAATTTATAGTATCAAAGGAAATACATTTTTATGAAATTTTTAATTCTTGTGTTCTTTTAATTCTTGTGTTATTTGCCTGGAAAGCCAAGGTATTCAGGTTAACATCCGCGATTGTTCACTTAAACTTGACTATCGAGGTCAATGTCTTTCAACTTTCAAATTAAAACACAAAACTATAATGGTAGGTATTCTGACGGTTATTTACCCCACCGTCACAGTAATTTACAGCTGTAGCTTTCTTTGTAGCGTTATTTTGTCTAGTGTGTCCCCCAGTCTTTGTAGCGTTATTGTGTCTAGTGTGTCCCCCAGTCTTTGTAGCGTTATTTTGTCTAGTGTGTCCCCCAGTCTTTGTAGCGTTATTTTGTCTAGTGTGGCCCCCAGTCTTTGTAGCGTTATTTTGTCTAGTGTGTCCCCCAGTCTTTGTAGCATTATTTTGTCTAGTGTGTCCCCGAGTCTCTTCTTTATTTACGTGTGTTTGCTTTGAACTCAAGCACAATCCATTCATGTGCTACTTACTTCTATTGTACTGGATTAATTTTTGCCGGTGGGTTAACTTTCTGTATTACTCTTATCCCTCGACATCCTGCGACAAAAACGAAACAAAAACACTCCGACTTCTGAGGAACATAAAATGTACGTTTTAGACCAACTTGGCGGTGTAAGGTTTGAACCCGCTACTTCGGTATTCGCACATCTGATATTTACGAACGAGCGCCCTTATCCATTCGGTCATGCTGATCTGGCCTCTCCTTCTACATTCTACATCTGTGAGTGCCAAACAATACATGTGAATGCATTGAAGAGCTATCGTTTTGACCTCAAGGGGTTCCCTAATTGATAGGTCTCTCTATGACAACGTATTCTTTTCTGTATCGCATTTCAGCGTTTGAACATCAATCCTATTCCAGATCACGCTAGCTGGGCTTATGAGAGATGCCCGTGACAACATAAGTTGAGTTGAGTTGAGCTAAGAACCGACATCACTGCACTCAGGACATTCCCTCACGTGCTCCATCCCCTCTTACAACAGCCAGAGAAGAGTCATACTGCTAATCGTTCCCACTGCTGTTTTATTGAAAGTTCTCCGGGTCTTCCTTCTCAGTTATGAAATTAGTCCAGAACCCATGCCGATGCACCGCAATATCGTTCTCCACATGCGGGTTCTCAGTCTGTTTCACCGCTCTCTCCACTAAGTCTCACAGGCGCCCTACCACCTCTCCCTTGCCAGTAGATAATCTACCACTGAGAATGCATTTATATCATCTTATCATCCTGTTCACACCCCTCCCCCCCCCTCTTCCACCCCGCGCAATCCCGCATGATCATGGCAGATAATCCATACAATTCTCACAATCTGTGACCTCTGAAGCGAGGTGAGCCATTCAACACGTAACATTCCTTTCTCCACCTTACTAAGCATACTCCATGAGTCCGTAATGAATGCAACGTGCGTTCCTGCGGTCTCTCACAACATAAATGTAACTAAAAACACATGCCACCAAAACGTATGTCCCCAAAAACACATTTCACCAAACACACATGTCACCACAAAACACTTGCCACCAAACACACATGTCACCAAAACGCATGTGTCCACATAAACACATAAGCCACTAAAACACAAGTCACTAAACACACATGCCACTAAAAACACATGTCACTAAAAACACATGTCACCAAACACACGTCACTAAAAACACATGTCACCAAACACACATGTCATCAACAACACATGTCATAAAAAACGCATGCCACCAAAACCACAAGTCACCTCAAATACACATGTCAACAAAAACATAAGTAATCAAAAACACAAATGACATCCAAAACACAAATGTCACCGAATACACATGTCACCAAATTCAAATGTCACCAAAAACACAAATGTCACCAAATACAAATGTCACCAAAAACACAAATGTCTACAATTACACATATCAGCAGTCCAGCAACGATGCCTAAGCAGCCCAAGGGGGAACCAGAATCCCGCCAGCCGCCCGAAGAAAGATCAGAGGAGGACTCCGACACTCCTGAAGAAAACTGGAGCGCAGATAAATCCAACGAAAGGAATCAAACCTACGAAGAGAAGGCGATATATAAATATAGCTGCCCGCACAGAGGAGGACAGGCTGGTTTTACTACGACTACAGGAGTTCGAAAACACCCCACTCTGGAAAGATAAACTTCAAACGGAAATGGATCTCGTCGGACAGAAAATGCACAAACTCCAAGATCGACTATTCGAAGAAGACACCAGCTCAGAGGAAGAGGGAAGCTAACCAATCATCACACAAGGAGTCCCTATAAGGATTACAACATCAAAAACGACGAGCCAGAAGCCAACACTTACCAAAGAAACCGCCAAATGAGATACACTCAAAGAACAACTTGCCGGCCAACGAATCCCCCAGCCGACGTCACAGGCATAAAGTCTTCAACATCGATAAGCCAGCAGAAAAACTGGCGCAGAGAAACTTTTCAAGCTTATCCCGCACCATGACCACCACAACTATAACCGACGCCATGGACGCGGGTTAAACGAGGTGGAAAGTTTCTTTTTTTTCCCCCTACAAATCGGAATCGGAATCGGAATAAATTGACATATCTTTAAGGAAAAAGGGAGACAAGAAAAATGAATTTATTGGCGTATTAGTGAATTCTGTGTTATGCAAATGGTTAGTTTGAAGAACTTATGTCATAATATCCAAGAAAATATATTGCCACAATGACCAACAGATGCTAAAATAAATTAAAGTTATTGCGTTATCTTAGATGTCTTGTATGTGACCTCATGTGGTAGATAATATCACAAATCAAAGGCAGTCTACCTACGGGCTAATATATCTAGTGCAATAACCGAATAATCGCAACGATCGTTTCACGCTGGAGTAATATTTTTGGCAGGCACATGTGGTAGTAGAGACTGTTAGTGGAGAGAAAGAACAGAAGATATCGATGTTAGTCTTTGATACGTAAGTGGATTTCGGCCATCGTTCATGTTTGTCTTAAAGCTGGAGTTATATTTGATCCCAGCAAAGACAACCCACCGTTTGAGGTTTTCAGCTGCAGTAACTCTCAGTCGCCGAACATGTAACACTGTGTACCTTAGTTTTCTTTCTAATACGAGAATTTGGTGACAAAACACATATCTTGATGTACTCATCACTGTCTCGGCATTAAGTCATAACTGTGACAAAAACTTCCTTCTTACCATTTCCTGCTATCCATTTTTATTATGTCCACATAGTGAACAACTGTGGTAAGAATTAAATTATATGAACACAGATTATGGTCGTTACTAGGAAGAAAGATATACCACAATGTAATATACAGGTATATGGGAATATTCTTTAAACAAGTAAATCGGTACAATTATTTCGGAACAGTCATAACATCTGATGGGAGGTGCCTTGACGAGATTAGAACAAGAATCACCATACCGAAAATAGCCTTTTGCTAGACGGAATCCATACTGACCCATAAAAGATGTCACTTGCAACGAGAAAATGTGTATGGATGTGAAGCATGGATAATTAGCAAACAGGCTGTAGAACATCTAATGGCTGTGGTAATTTGGTTTCTGAGGAAAGCGCAAGGAATACCATGGACATACAGAAACAACAATGATCAAGTCATACAAGGAAAAAATAAATAAACGAAAATTGATTAGATAAATTAGACCTAGACAGTCACAATTTTGTGGACACGTAATGAGGATAATTAAATGGGAGAACTGGGTGACAACTGGCAAGACTGAGAGGAAAAGAATAAGGCGAAGGCGAAGAATAAATACCTGGATGGCTTAACCAAGTGGCACAGGTGAGATAATAACACAGAGCTGATCCACGACTCTGGTGATCGTGTGAGATGGCGAAACATGACCGCCACGCATTTCGGCATGGCATATGATGATGATGATGATGATGGTGATGATGATGATGATGATGATGATGATGATGATGATGTTACATTTTCCTACATAGTTACCTTTTCCAACACTTCACGTCTTAAAAGAAAATTGTATGTGGCTTTTGCAGGTCGTTGCGATAAACCACATCCCCATCTTACGTTTGTATACAAGTTTACATTCAGTAGTTTGCCATTGTGTTCTGAACGGGTGGTTTACGTTGAAGCCCGACCAGCCCGTGAACTGAACGATTCCCCCACCCCGAATACGACGCACTGGAAGTTCAGGCGGTAGTGTTTTAATCCCCACGATCACGCAGACTGCCCTTGTTTTTATACATGTACAAAACATTTCATTTTCTTTAAACACAGAAGCCACAAACAATATGTGATACGATTTATTGCCTGGCATACATCCCTCATCTCGCCTCGTCACCTGACGAGATGCAGCGAAATATACCAGGCAATCAATCGTGCAACATATTGTTTGTGGCTTCTGTGTTTAAATTCACTAAGGGAATACATTGTTGTGAATTTCATTTTCTCATTTTTGTTTATCTTAAAAGCAATTTTTTTTTCTCACAATTCTGAGTTATGGTTGGATAGACATGTTTGTTCACTATTATTTTTGCTCACTATTATGTGTCTTCTTCTTACTGTAGTCCATGGTGTATGCCGTTGATGACCATGTATGTCCACAGCCTTCTGTCTAGTGTACCATTTCCGTTACAGACGTACCTCCATGTTATGCGGTCAAACTGTCCAGCATCTACTCTCTTTATCTCCCCCTGGCTTTCCTCCCCTCCAGCTTTCTCCTTGAACCAACATGTCCTAGTTTTTCACCACTCATGACATACCCAAAGAATGTAAATTATCCTCTTTTGATGCGAGTTGCTAGTTCTCTTTGTGAGTCTGTCTGAACAACACCTGATAGGGTAGCATAATGGTTGGGGCATCTTGTAGTCTGTGATATACAATAACTAAGTGAAACTAGTAATATATGATGATGATGAAATCGATGATAACAAATGCGACGAAAACAACACCAACAATAACAATAATATCAACAATAACAATAACAACAGCACACAAACAACGATAACAGTGACAACAGAAACAATAACACAGAAATACAAACAAACCAAAAACAAAAATAATAACAACAACAATATCAATAGGACTATAATAAAAATAATAATATTGACATCAACAACATCAACAGCAACAATAACACCAATGATCGCATCAACAATATAATAACAACAATAATAATAACAACAATAATATCAGTATATAATAATACTAATAATAATAGCAATAATAATAACAGTCACAACAACAGCAATTATTATAACAAAAATAACAACACCATGCATGAAACAATAATAGCAATAACAGCATTTTAAAAAACAACAACAATACTAACAATATCAACAACAACAACAACAACAACAACAACAACAACTTCAAACATCGTGTCAACAAATATTACCCCATATTGTGTAGCTAACATGTGTGCTACCGGTATCTTATATATATATATATATATATATATATATATCATTCTGATGCAGCTTGTAAAACGCTCCATACTAACTTTTGTTTGTTTGCATATCAGCATATCATTTACAGGACATCGCAGTCAACTCCAGCATTTCTGACGCTGTGGTTTCTTGGCAAGTTTACGTTCAGTAATTTGTCATTGTTGTCTGAACGACCGGCACCGATACCAACTCAAAATATACGCTAAGTGGTTTGCCGCTAAATCGCGCGCAGCTGTGTTTAGAACACGAGTATATGGGAGTACGAACCTCGTCAGTGATATATATATATCTAGTCTTATATATATCTATATATATATCGGTTATCTATAACAGGAATTCTTAGTGTCAAGGGAAATACATTGAAATGACATTTTTAAGCGACAAGGGAGACAAGAAAAGTAATTTATTTTAGTATATATGAAGGATGTATACGGCAAATAATTAGAACAAAGCACGCATAGCAAAATATCTAATGAAAATAATTTTTAATCTGATCAAAATTTACTAAATTAAATTGAAGCAATTGCGATATCTTCGAAATCCAGTATGTAATTTCATATGGTAGATAATATTATAAAGGAAGTGCAGTCTACACACGGATAATAAATAAAGTGCAATATCTGTTTAATCGTTACGATATGAATGTTCAAAGACTTAATATTTTTGGCAGCACATGCACATGTGCCTCATAATGATAGCAAATGTGGTCATAGAGACTATTAATGGAGTAAAGAAACTGATGATATCGATGTTCGTCTTTGACACAAGTAAAACGTAAAAAACGACAGTCGCTGACTTTTGCCGTAAGGCTGGAGTTATATTTGATCCTAGCAAAGACAAGCCACCGTTTGAGGTGTTCAGCTGCAATAACACCCAGTCGTAGAACATGTAACATACTTTACCTTAGTTTTCTTTCTAATACGAGACTTTGGTGACAAAACACTCGTGTCTTACCCATTATTTGGTCTGCTCATCACGGTCTCGGTATTTAGTCATAACTGTGACAACACCTCCCTACTTATCACTTTCCGCCATCTTTTTTGTTAGGTCCTGTCGTATATCTTTGAAAATCTCAAAGAGATAGAGGAAAACTAGAATTTATCTTTCCCAATGTGATCCTGGCCCACTATGATTTTAGTAGCCTTCAACGGCACAATTACTTGAGGCAATCAATAGAGTCCAGTGGAAGTCCCCAAAGTCAACAAAGAAACATTTCCTTGAATAATAATAAACTTGTGGAGTTTCCTTGACACTCTGATTTCAGATAAATAATTAATATATAGGGTGAATTAATTGTTAACAGACAATAACATGAACACTCAAAGAATTAATGGAACACTCAGAGGGCAAATTGAAATATCTATTAAACTTAATAACAAACAACTGGGGTGGGTTTAGGCTATTCTGATCACAAAATAATCACACATTTCAAAAGGCATGGTATGTATTCATTAATACATTAAACATTTACCTTTTTAGAAAAAAACATAACCCATATTTCCCTAGCGCATGAATCATGCCCATAGATCTGTTAAGATATAATAATAATTATAATTCTCTATCTTAAGCTCAGTCCTCTCCATTTCATGTTTTGTTTTTGGACCCTAAATGTTCAAATGTTCTGTAAGACTAAATAAATTGGGTCCATAGTATGTTTGTTCTGGTTCAGGTAGGATGATCGTCGAGGTTGCCTCTCTAATTACATGTACAGGCTAAAAGTCCCCTGGTTGATTCATAGTGATGCTGGGTTACCTGCTTTATGTGATTGGATGGAACTCTCGCCTGTAAGTTCTTCCAAAATAGGATTCGTCATCTCTCCATCCAGGAGCTCCCATCAAGAGTCATATCTGGTTATGGATGGATTTAACCACTACCTGAAATTCCAGTACCAAAACAAATATCTAGTGGTACCATAAATGCACCTGTATGTTCATTGGAAATGGAAGAAAGGTAAAACCCCATGGAAAAGAGATAACAAACAAGGGTAATTTTGATCCCAGGGAAAACAAATAAAGGGGGAAGAAGGCCGTAATGTCCCCCAGAAGTTATCAACCCAATATCTGGCTCCTCTCCATCCAATACCCATTACAGAGCTCTCAAGGTTTAGGATACCAGATAAGCAGTGTCATCTTCGCCCATGCCTGTCACGTGTAGTCTCAAAATTCAGTAATTCCTTGATCGATTCGGAATTCCCCGTTGTAAATAATTGTTTTCCCTAATTATCCTTTCATTCAAAAGAAAAGGCCTCCCACATTAATTATCTTAATTCGTTTCCCAAATGCAATGAGTATCCAACTTATAAACAAAGTTAAACCAACTTTTAACAAAAACAACAATAATAGCAACAATATCAACACCAACAACATTAACAACAACAGTAAATGTCGTGTCAACAACCATTACCCCATATTGTGTAGCTAACATGTGTACTACTAGTATCCTATATATAGATATATATATATATATATATATAATTGTCATGCAGCTTGTAAATCGCTCCATACTCACTTTTTTGTTTGCATATCCTTTACAGGACACCGCAGTGAACACCAGCATTGCTGCCGCTGTGATCTCTTGGCAAGTTAACGTTCACTAGTTTGCCTTTGCTTCCTGAACGACCGGCACCAGAAACTATGCAAAACCAACGCTACGAGGTCTGTTGCTAAATATCGCGCAGTTTAGAAGGAGTATACGGGAGTACGAACCTCGTTGGTAAACCATTCGCTACAGAATTATTTAGTCGACAGATCATCCTCATTGCACATCGAACCATTCAGTCCATAAGTGCTCGCATCCTCTCCTCAGCAAATCCCGCAGCGTGTAGCGGCTAACGACGCCAGTTCTGTGTTGGCTTATCAATCTTCTTTGGCTTCCTGCGTAGTGTTCTTGTTTGGCCACCCCTCTTTTAATTTGCTGTTCTCGCAGTCTGGCCATGGTTGTAGATTCACAGTCATCACTTGGTTCACGCAAAAGTCTTACTTCTCGTAGAGCATTCAGAATGTCAGCCTGGTCCATGGCGCGTCCGCCTTCCACAGTAGCCTCACCTGCGAGCTTGTCAGCCCGCTCATTTCCTTGTACTCCCGCATGCCCTGGCACGAAGATGAAACGAATCTTTGCTAGCCGAGACCGCTCCAGAGGCAGCAACCATGCTCTTCGGATCGACCCTTCCTCTATCCTCTTGATCATGTACATTGAGTCGCTAAGGAAACATGCTCTAGTGAATGTCTGTGTCTCGAGTCATGTTATTGCTTTACTTACTGCCATGACTTCCATGGTCAGGCTACTTGTGGTTTCAGTGAAAGCACCAGAGTCCTCCTTCACAATTCTCCCTCCGACCCGAGCCGTAAAGGCCCAAGGCCCATGAGCTTCTCACATGTTGGACGACCGACCCACAGAGACCAACCCATACTCACTACTAAACAAAATAACATAACACAAAGTAATGCAGTTTTACAGAACGGAATTACGAAACATAAATGACGTTGCTTCGACTAGCCTTCATTAGCAAACAAATGCATACACAAAACACAACGTATAATCACAGAGAAAACCCTTCAGTGACTACATTAAGGCATAACAACGAGATAAGAGAAATGAAAAAAAAACACACACACAATGAAGACAATGAAAAGAAAAGGAAAATCATCAAATAAAGAAAAAGATTTTTTTGCTACTTATCTCGGAATGTCAGGCTGTGATACTAACATGAATTTCACATTGATACTCTTATATGTACAGCCGTGGTAGTCTGTGAATCAAGGGGACCGGGATAGGGTATGGTAACGGTTCAGTGAAGATCCCAGGTAAATGAGTGGAAGTGGTATGCGAAAAATAGGGGGAGGAAGGTAAGGTGGAAAACTGGAAGCAATGGAGATGTGATGGTGGGAAAACTAAGAAGGTGTCCCGGTGGATGTCCGTACTGCTAAATCGTTCTCGTGTGATCTAGCCCTGATTTGTTTCCTTTTGTAGTTTCATGACCAGGCATATCCCTATTCTGGATAATCAAAGATGACCTTTCTCGTCTGATTTTTTGTTGTTGTTGCGTATCCCTTACAGGACGTTGCAGTCAACACCAGCATTTTCCCAGCTGTTGTTGATGTATTAGGCAAGATTACGCTCAGTAGTTTGCCATTGCTTTCTGAGCGACCGGTTCACATACCCCGTAAGTTACCGACGCGGCAAGAACCGCTACCAATTCTCGTGCCCAATATGCCAGTCACGAGAGTATACGGGATTACGGAGAAAGACTTTAGCCCCTATGCCAGGGATACCGGCCGTCTGATTTAGTGTTATAATATTACATTTTCATATTGTGTAGGTTCTGTAAATTGACGGAAAGAAAGCAATAGAAGGCAGAAAGATAGATATTTGTAAGGCTAGGCAATATGGAATAAACGGGCCACGACCACAGACATGGCACAAGAATGGTGATCGTCTCCGTGGCCGAGCGGTGATGACACAGTCGGCATCATCATTTCCGGCGTCAATATACGTGTACGGTCATGGTTGCCATCTCAGGTTTAACGGATTAATTGCCGTTGGATGATTAATCGTCTCTAAAATCAAAAGTTAATTTAACAATAAATGTTACATCAGTTTCGAAATTCGCTATTAATGTACGACGGTAAGTTAATTAATAATTCACAAATGGCTTAAGAAAAATAACTAAATGTGATAACAACATGAAACCAGTTTATTTTTATCCATACATTGTCCCTTTATTTTTCAACATAATTTCCACCAACATTGATGCACTTATCCCATAGTTTTATCAGTCCTCCAAAACCGGATGCATAGAACTGCGTGCTTCTATTTTCTAAACCACGTTTTCACTTCACATTCAACTTCAGCGTCATTCGCGAAATGTTCTGGAACATCCACCTCACAGCCTCGACTTAGCCAATAGCGATTTTCCTTAAAGCATAGCTGGGTAGAATAAGTTACGAGGATTATTCAATAAGTAAATCACACAGTTCTGTGGGATCGCAGGTAAATGAAAACAGAGCACGCAGTTCTATGCAGCCGATTTGGGAGGATTAATAAAGCGATGGGATAAGTGCATAATGTTGGTGGCAATTATGTTGAGAAATAAAGGGACAATGTATGTATACAAATAAACTGGTTTTAAGTTGTTATCTTAGTTAGTTATTTTTCTGCAGCCATTTGTGACGTACTTATTAACTTACCCTCGTGTCAACATGATAAGGATGCTTGAGGATCTACGGATTGATGGAAAAGACCTTAGACTTGTAAAAAACATATATTGGAAGCAACAAGCTGCCATAAGAGTTGATAATGAAGTAAGCCAATATCAGCCTATTAAGAGAGGTGTGAGACAGGGATGTGTAATGTCTCCAGATCTGTTTTCCCTGTACAGTGAAAGTATTTTAAGAAATATTGAAGATATGGAAGAAATCAACATTGGGGGACGATGCATCAATAATATTAGATATGCAGATTATTTCCAGTCTTTATTGCAGACAATGAACAGGACCTGCAAAATTTAGTAGATGCGGTTGTTACACACAGTGAACAACTAGGGTTAGAATTAAATTGTAAAATGACACAGATTATGGTCGTCACTAGGAAGAACGAAATACCACAATGTAATATACAAGTAAATGTGAATATTCTTCAACAAGTGAATAGGTACAATTATCTCGGAACAGTAATAACATCTGATGGGAGATGCCTTGAAGAGATTAGAACAAGAATCGCCATGGCAAAAGTAGCCTTTAGCAAGATGAAAAACATACTGACCAATAAAAAAGATGTCAATTGAAAGGAGAAAAAGAGTGTTGAGGTGCTACATGGAACCTGTACTCTTATGTGGATGTGAAGCTTGGACAATGAGCATTCAGGCTGAAAAACATCTGATGGCTGTAGAAATGTGGTTTCTGAGAACAATACAAAGAATACCATGGACAGTCAGAAAGACCAATGAACAAGTTCTTCAGGAAATAAATGAAGATCGTAAACTGATTAGAGACATTAGACGTAGACAGTCACAATTTTTTGAGCATGTTATGAGAAGAAAAGATCTGGAGAACTTGGTGACAACTGGTAAGATCGAGGGGAACAGACCAAGGGGAAGACCTAGACGCAAGTACCTGGATGGCTTGGCCTTGTGGCATGATCGAGACAGAAACACGGAGCTGATCCACGACTCTTGTGATCGAGTGAGATAGCAGAACATGACCACCCACGCTTACCGGCATAGCATATGCTGGATGGATGGATAGTTACACCCTGCTGCAGCCGTTGTTTCTTTTATGAATATTGCAACTCGTTTCAATCATTGTAATGTTTCATAAAGGGCCGTGAGGTAGATTTTCACATTATGAAGCAAGTCAACGAAATGCCGCCCCTTAAATGATTTTTTTTTATTTTCGAAATGCCGCCCGTTAAAGATTTTTAATTGTTGAATAGTTCAAATTGTATTTCGATTTCACAGCTTCTGCCGCCCCCGTAGGGCGCCGCCTGATGCGGCCGCCTCTCTGTATTATAGCGCGGCACGGCCCTTGTTTATATGTGAAAATGTAGAAATATGTATAACAGGAATTCTTAGTATCAAGAGAAATAAATTGAACTGATATTTTTAAGAAACAAGGGAGACAAGAACACAATTTTATTGGAGTAAATATTAAGGATGTATACAGCAAATAATTAGACCAAAGAACGTATACCGTAATATATAATTAAAAATATTACCACTGTGATCAAAGGCTACTAAACAAAATTTAAGCAATTGCGATATCTTAGAATTCCAGTATGTGATCTCATAAGGTAGATAATATAATAATGCAAGTGCAGTCTACATACGGATAATATATGAATTACAATATCCGTTTAATCGTTATAGTGAATATGTTTAGATTAGCATATTTTTGGCAGCACATGTACATGTGCCTCATAATTATAGCAAATGTGGTAATAGAGATTATTAATGGAGTAAAGAAACAGATGATATCGATGTTCGTCTTTAATACACAAGTAAAAAGTAAAAAAGTAAAAAAAAAAACGACAGTCGCAGATTTTTGCCGTAACGTTGGAGTTATATTTGATCCAAGCAAAGACAAGCACCGTAGACGTGTTCAGCTGAAATGCCACCCAGCCGTAGAACATGTTACATACTTTACCTTAGTTTTCTTTCTAATACGAGAATTTGGTGACAAAACGCATCTGTGTCTTACTCCTTACTCCGTCTGCTCATCACTGTCTCGGCATTCAGTCACCACTGTGACAAAACCTCCGTACTTATCACTTTCCACCATGTAGTTTTGTTAGGTCCTGTCGTATATCTTAGGAAATCTCAAATAGATAGAGGAAAACTATAATTCCTCTTTCCCAGTGTGATCCTGTCCCACTATAATTTTAGTTGCCTTCAATGGCTCAATTACTTGAGGTTATTAATATGGTCCAGGGGAGCCAAGTAAGTCCCCAAGGTCAACATGAAAACGATGTCCTTGAATAATAATAAACTTGTGGAGTTTCCTTGCCACTGTACACTCAGATAAATAATTAATATCCAGGGTGAATTAACGGCTAACAGACATTAACACGAATACTCAAAGAATTAATGGAACACTTGAAGTGAAAAATGAAATATCTATTAAACTTAATATAAAACAAACTGGGGATGGGTTGTGGCTATTCTGATCACAAAATAATCACCCATTTCAAAAGGCATGGCACGTATCCATGAATACATTAAACATTCACCTTGTTAGAAAAACATAACCCATATTTCCCCAGTGGATTGAATCATACCCATAGATCTGTTATGTTATAATAATAATCTTAATTCTCTATCTTAAGCTCAATCAACTCCACTCCAAATTTAGTTTTTGGACCCTAAATGTTCAAATGTTCTGTAAGACTAAATAAATTGGGTCCATAGTAAGTTTGTTGTTCTGGTTCAGGTAGGATGTTCACGAGGTTGCCTCTCTAATCACGGGTACAGGCTAAAGGTCCCCTGGGTGATTCATAGTGATATTGGGTTACCTGCTTTATGTGGTTGGATGGGACTCTCACCTGTAGATTCTTCCCAAATAGGATTCGTCATCTCTCCAGCCAGGAACTCAGATCAACAGTCAAATCTGGTTCTGGATGGATTTAACCACTTAACCAGTACCTGAAAATCCAGTATCAAAACATATATCTACTGGTACCATAAATGCAATTATATGATCATTTGAAATGGAAGAAAGGTAAAACCCCAAGGAAAAGGGAAAATAAGCAAAAGGAATTTTGACCCCTGGGAAAAATAAACAACAGGGGAAGAAAGCCGCAGTGTCCCATGAAGTTATCAACCCAATAGCTGGCTCTTCTCCATCCGACACCCACTACAGAGCTCTCAAATTTTAGGATACCAGATAAGCAATGTCATCTTCGCCCATGCCTGTCACATATAGTCTCAAAGTTGAGTAATACCTTGATTCATTCGGAATTTGATAACCATGTTCACTATTCTCCTTTGTACATAATTGTTTTTCCTAGGTATCCTTCCATTCAAAAGAAAAGACCTCACATATTAATTATCTTAATTCATTCACCAAATGCAATGAATATCCAACTTATAAACAATATTGTTCCATTCTGGCACCAGTTCCTGCAGGACATTCAGGTGTTTTACTCCAAATTAAAGGTTTTAAGGAGGATCATCATCTCTCATCTTCAACATTAATGTATATGCCTTTACCTTGCCTGTATACGCAGCTATTGAACATTTATCCAGATTAAGGAAAGAGGTTCAAAATATGCACTCAGAAAAAAATAATTTAAAAAAAAATTACTCCACAGCACATAGAGAGTTTGCAGATTTATATGCATTGATAATGAGATATATTCACAACGCATACAGGAGTTTTAATCATAGCTAAATGAAATTGCAAGCACAGGGGAACCATGTTCAAAACAGACCTGTCGGTCATGCAGACAATGAAACTGCGGCCACTTTTCAATGAAACATTAATCTCACAGTTTCCCAGTTCGCATATGGAAATAAAGGCATGGTTGTAACATATATAATGAATTTATATGCTCACCACAGGCGCAGAAAGTGCAAATTTTGGGTCTCCCCCCCCCCCTCCCCCCCCCCCCAAAAAAAAAAAAAACTCCCCGAACTGGGAAGCGACTTGACTTCGTGACACTACATTTTAAAGTGAGGGCTATCCTTTCGTTCGGCCCCGCTCGTACATATTCGGAATGTAGCTACCTCTACGTTAATCACCCAATCACCGAGCTTGCCTGCCGCTGTGTACATTCCAATTACGATGTCCTTTGTTCGAAATATATCGTAGCCTGTCCTTATATGGTCATCCATACTTGAGACCAAGTTCCTGGAAATCTTGGATGACGCGATTACCATGTCACAAACACCAATAACAATAACAACAAAAATAACAGCAAAAACGACAGCAACGTCAATAATAATAACAATAACAACAATAGCAATATAATAACAACAACTATAACAATAACAGAAGAGCAACAACAACAATAACAAGAACAATAGCAACAACATATACATAATAATAAAAATAATCATAATATCCACAACAACAGCAATAATAATAACAACAATAACAATAATAGCAATAACAACACGAATATAATAATATTAATAATGGCAAGAACAACAACAATACATATAACAAATATGTAATACAAATATAACAACAACAACAACAATAGCGAGAACAACAACAACAGTAATAAACATCGTGTTAACAACCGTTAACCCATATTGTGTAGCTAACATATGTACTACTAGTATTCTATACATATCATTGTGACCCAGCTTGAAAAGCTCGTTTTTCACCGTTGCTAGGGCGTTCTCGTTCGATCTAGGCCTGATTGATGTCCTCTGATAGTTTCATGACCAGACCTGCCTCCTATTTTGTCAAACCTAGATGGCCTTTCTCGTCTGATTTAGTGTTATTCTACCGGGTGTTTGTAAAGTCTCACTACACTTTGTATGTAGAACAAATCCGAACAGTGAAGTACACGATGTCATCAAAAATAAAATGTGCTCCACAGTACACCGTGCGGCAATATACAGCGATTGGCTGTTGTCTGCTGGAGTAATTCTTTGAACTCCAAACACCTATTATGATAATTCTTCATTGATACTTTCCAGCTTCTCCACTGCCACGGAGTTGTTGCTGTGGCTCATCTAATAACAAAACCAGGCAATTTAAAGACAACTCACCAATAGACTTGACAGGGAACTTTTGCGTCCTCAATTTGACAAATAAAGTTTATTGCAGAACAGCCTACAGCGTGGCTCTCACCCACTGCCGACCTTCAGTCGTTATCGCATACTGCGGGTGGGCCGCACACGCCCTGCCGTGCATGATTATTGTACAAATGCCTGATCGTCAAGAAAATCTCCTGTCTAACTATCTATCACATTCTTAAACCTAATTAAGTTGTTTACTCACTACAACCTACAAATCACCGCAACCAACAATCACTTGTCACTGCGTGAAGCTGACCGCCATTCTGGTCGCGTGTGTTGTCAAACAGTGTTGAATGTTAACCTGCCATTTGCCGGCTTTCGCGGCCTTATCATCAGGCCTCGGCTTCAGAATGTTGATTCATTATCAACAAATACCATAAAGGGAATATAAATTGACTTGTACATCAGTCTCCGATGCTATTATCGCTGACTGTTTTTGCTTAGTCGAACTGTCCCTAACCACGTCTCGGCCTTCAATGTCAAAAACATGTCTGCCGTTTTCAGCCAGAACATGTGACAGCGTTAGGTCCGCCCACTCAAGTCACCGTTGTTTCCTCACTTTTCCCTAACCGTGTATGGGCGGCACTTATCTACTCTCCGCATTTGACACATCTACTAGATTACCTGTATCCATCTCATGGCATCCACAATAGCGTTAGACGATGGTAGTGCCGATAGTTAATTTAATTAATGTTTTAGCACATTTTTAATGACATAATGTACTTCATATTTTTTTTTTTTCAAATGTGCGCTACATACCAAGTGTAGTAAAACTTTACAAACATTATATTTTCATATTGTGTAGGTTATGTGCATTGAGTATCATGACGTATGGGAATGTCCTGAGTGCAGTGATGATAGTTCTTAGCTCAACTCTACTCTATTCAGCTCAACTCATTGTAATGTTTCGTAGGTAAAAATGTAGAAATCTGTATAATATGAATTCATGGTATCAAGGGATATACATCGAAATGATGTTTTAAAGGAACACAGGAGACAAGAAAAATAATTGTTTTTATTTTTGGAGTATAAATAAAGGCTGTGTAATGCAAAGACTTAGTTTGAAGAACGTGTGGCATAATATCTAAGGAACTATATTGTCAATCTGATCAAAAGCTACTAAAATAAATTTTAAGTAATTGCGATATATTTGATGCCCAGTGTGTGACCTCATGTGGTAGATAATATCACAATATATTTGATGTCCAGTATGTGACCTCATGTGGTAGATAATATCACAATATATTTGATGTCCAGTATTCTACCTACGGGATAATATATCTACTGCAATATCCGCTTAATCCCACTGGTACCATAAATGCTTGCTTAATTAATATTTTTGGCAGGCACATGTGCATGTGCCTCATAATGATAGTAAATATTATCACAGAGACTTTTCATGGCCCGATGAAACAGATGACATCGATGTACGTCTTTGATACACAAGTGGATTACGACAGTCGCTGATGTTTGCGTGGAATTATATTTGATCGTAGCATTTGATGTGTTCAGCTGTAATGGCTGTCAGTCGCCGAACATGTAACATATTCTATCTTAATTTTCTTTCTAATATGAGAATTTGGTGACAAAACACATTTCTTGATCTGCTCATCACTGTCGCGGCCTTAAGTCATAACTGTGACAAAACCTTCCTACTTACCATTTCCTGCTATCAATCTTTATTATGTGCAAACCTACTGTTTGGTACTGAATCTGTTAAAAGTCAAAAAGGTCCAGCGACAAGCCCCAGGCTTTATCCGAAAAAATTGCACTCGTGAACCAAACGACGTACTCTGGAATCGAACTCACAACCTTCTGAACGCGCAGCAGGGGGTGTAACCATTTCGCTTGTCCTGTCTAGAAATTTACTCCCATAACAGTCTATTTAAATGTTTCCCCATTGTAAGCCTCTGTCGCTGTCATGTGTAAACTACCTATCATATCCTGAATCCATCTATGTTGTGGTCTTTCTCTTTTCCGATTCCTTTGTACACTATATGAGAGGAACATCAATAACATAAGATATAAGAGGAATAATCCTTGAAGGACGAAACATCAATAACATTAGATACGTGAGGTATCATCATCGGGGGTCGTAACATCAGTAACATCACCCGTGTGTTGCCGGGGCCCATAAGGGAAGCAAAGAATAGCAACACTGCAGCCTACCACGCATGTCGTAAGAGGCGACTAAGGAGGCTTGGTGGTTCCGACGCCCTGCTACTGAGTGAGTGCGTGGCGCGACACTGTGAGCTGTGAGTTTCGTGTGAAATGCTTTTGAATCTGCCCGAGGTTTTTTGGAACGTGACTGCATGTTCGGAGCGATGGCAGATGGCTATGTCCCAGAGATGACCGGTTCTTGCCTTATGCAGAAATGCGTGGCTGCTGGGCTTCTGGTTGACTGCCACTGCCATCGACGATGAACTGCATTTCGTGGACTGTGTGGGTGAACATCTAGGAAACATCCAGTTGGGAAAATGACTGCCGATTCCATCAGAAATGAACTGGGTGTTTTGTGGGGGACTATTTTGTTGACATTTTGACGGCGGCATTATGCACAGTGTATCTGTTCGGGCTGTTGTTTGTCAAGACTCCTGTCTTTTCCACTTTTCACATTGGGCAGTGGGGAGCATTTTGTGTGATATTCACTTGCACAGGAACGGAGCATAATTGGGATGACCCGTTGCTGTCAAGTTGGAACTGCGACTAACTAACTAACTAACTAACTAACTAACTAACTAACTAACTAACTAACTAACTAACTAACTGACTGACTAACTAACTAACTAACTAACTAACTAACATAAGTAACATCTTACCTTGGTCGGCTCATCACTGTTTCGGCATTATGATAATACTGTGACACAACCTCCCTACTTATCATTTACCGCCATCCATTTTTGTTAGATCCAAACCAATTTTTTGTTTGTAACTGAATCTGTTAAAAGGCGAAAGGATCGACTTCATTGCTCCGAGTTGTATCCCATATGGCCCAGCATCATTTCGCAGGCCGGTTTGCCGAACGCGTCGTTTAAAGTACGAACTACGACTACGCAAATCCAACAACAAACCCCAAGGTTCCTCAGAGTAAACTGCACTCGTGAATCAAACGACGTACGTCGGAATCGAACCCACAACCTTCAGAACGCGAGACAGGTGGCGTAACCACTTCGCTTGTCCTGTGAAGAACTTTACTCCCATAACGGTCTATTTATCTGTCTCTCCACTGTAAGCCTCTGTTGTGTCATGTGTAAACTACCTATCACATCTTGAATCCATCTGCGTTGTGGTCTTCTTCTTGTCCACCTCCATGGCACACAACATGAGAGGAATCACCACTGGGGGACGTGACATCAATACCATTATATATGCGTAGGCTTGTCCATGGGACATATTTTTCAGTCCCATCCCATCCCATGGTAATTTATGCCTGACACATCCCATCCCATCCCATAGGACCTTTTCCTCATGGGATTCCCATGGGAATAACATTCCAATGGCCAAGCCTGGCAGGCTTGTCCATGGGACATGTTTTTCTGTCCCATCCCATCCCATGCCCCATGCCTGGCCCATCCCGTCTCATCCCGTGTGACCTTTCATGACATTCCCATGGCCAAGCCTGGATATGCGGATGATACAGTGTTAATTGCATACAATTAGCAGTTTCTGCAACAATTAGTAGATGCGGTTGCTGCGCACAGTGAACAACTGTATGAAGACACAGATTATGGTCGTCTCTAGGAAAAAGGAAATACCATAATGTAATATACAAGTAAATGGGAATATTCTTAAACAAGTGAATTGGTACAACTATCTCGGATTGGCACCTTTCCGTCTTGAAAGACGATAGTTTGGTACATTGTGCTTCAAAAAGACTTAATAACTACGATCCATGGCTGTGGCGAGTGTGGAAATTGTACATGAGGTTATGGAGACACCTATCACATTCAGTGAACTGGAGCTAGCCATATCAAAACTGAAAATGAGAAAATCACCAGGAGCTGATGGTATCTCCAATGAAATGATCAGGAACCTAGGAACAGAGGCCAAAGCAAAGCTGCTACAGATCTTTAATAATACATGGACCTTAGGCAGTGTTCCACAAGTCTGGAGAGAAGCAATCATGATACCCCTCCTAAAATCTGGGAAAGACAGTTCCATTGCCTCCAGCTACAGACCCATTAGCCTCACCAGTTTTCTCTGCAAAACAATGGAACGCGTCATCAATCACAGACTACAGTGGTACATTGAAAGTGAAAACATCCTTGTGCCACAACAGGCTGCCTTTAGGCAGTGCTACTCTACGGAAGATCAGACAACCTACCTCTCTCAAGAAGTTGAGGATGCATTCCAAGAGAAGAAGCTGGTACTTGCGGCTTGGATAGATCTGAAGAAAGCCTTTGACAAAGTCTGGAAAGAAGGTCTGATGAAGAAACTGAGAAACTGTAAAGTCAATGGAAGAATGTACAAATGGGTAAAAGCATACTTGCACAACGGAAGAGCCCGAGTACAGATAGACGGTCTCAAGAGCAAGAAAGTACTACTGCGTCACGGTGTTCCCCAGGGCGGAGTCCTGTCCCCAACACTTTTTCTAATCTTCATCAATGATCTTGTTGCTAATCTACCCGATGGAATTAAAGCGACAATGTACGCTGATGACCTGGTTTTGTGGAGCGCAAATGAACATGCATCAGTGGCCACCATATTGCTACAGAGAGCTGTAGATACATTTGTTGCATGGGCGGATAGATGTTGTATCAGCATAAACACTGACAAGTGCAGCACCACTCTATTTACCCTTTCTCCGAAACAAAAGGCAGGGAGCATTCAGATAAATGGAACACCCCTAAGAGAAGACAAGGAACCAACATACCTTGGTGTAACATTCGACGACAGGCTGACATGGAGAAAACACATCAAAAAAGCAGCAGCAAAAGCCAGAAGGAAAATTGCCATCCTGAGAAAGCTAACTGGAACCACTTGGGGAGCCAGTTTGAAAATACTTAGCAAAGTTTATCAACAGAGCATACGACCACACTTGGAATACGGGTCAACTGCGTGGTGTTCAGCATCCAAAACTACATTGCAGGAGCTGGACAAGGTGCAAAATCAAGCTCTTAGAGTCATCACAGGAGGGATGAGATCAACCCCTATAGTAGCAATGGAGAAAATGGGGAGGACACAAGCTTTAAGAGAACGCAGAGATACAAAAACACTCATACAAGCAGAAAAGTTTCTCAGCTTGCCAGGCCACCCTATGAAGAACCGATTTGAAAAATTAGCTATGGGGCGGTTGAAAAGAAGTTGTTTCATCCACCAGGCCAAACAACTCTGCAGAGAAACCATCGATCTTCCCACAGTTGGTATCCCCCTGACAACCATTCCAGAGCGAACCCCGTGGAAAGATGAACATAGAATATCGATACAAATCCAGTCAAAAGTTAGAGGAATATGTGACAAGGAAGAACAGAACAGTGTACAGCGCAGAACAGCCACTCTCAGCTTCCTTGATGACGAATACCCACAGGACCTATGGATCCGAGTTTACACAGATGGGTCAGCACAAAATGCTGTTCGAAATGGAGGAGCGGGAGTGTACATAGAATACCCAAATAATACTAGAGACACGGCCAGAATTCCAACAGGAAAGTACTGCCATAACTATGATGCTGAAATTGAGGCAATGAAGATAGCCACAGAGAAATTACAAAATACCAGCCATGGTACACAACCTGTGGTGATATTGACAGATGCAAAATCCGTAATAGAGGCGCTAATGTCTGGGAAATTGCCAGTTCTGAGGACACTACTTTCTGAACTTAGCAGTCATCGTAAGATCACCATACAGTGGATACCATCCCACTGTGGAGTACCCGGAAACGACAGAGCTGATCGATTGGCTAAAGAAGGAGCAAAAGAAGAACAACCTGATGTGACTATTACATACCACCAAAAGAAAAGAATGATCAAATCAGTCAGAAGGCCACCAAACCTTACTCAACCACGTTATGGACAGACCAGAACAGGTCATTCTTCTGCGCCTCAGAACAGGACACAATAGATTACGCAACCACATGTGTACAAAATTCAAGATTGGTGACTCAGCCATGTGCACATGTGGTTTGGCGTTGCAGACAGCAGAGCACATACTCCAGGATTGCTCAAACTACAACATATCCAGGCGAACCTTCTGGCCTAGAGAGACAACAGTGGAAGATAAACTCTATGGACCGCTGAATGAACTAAAAAAGACTGTTGGATTCATACAAGAGACAACATTGCAGTTATAGGCTTATTTCAGGCGAACGAAAGAAGAAGAAGAAGATATATGTGTGTCGTCCCTGGGGTGAGGGGAATCATCCTTTTAACCCCATATCAATATCTTGAGGATCTTCTTGATTTCTGTTCACAACACCCCGTCAGTCTCTGGATCTCTCTCTCTCTCTCTCTCTCTCTCTCTCTCTCTCTCTCTCTCTCTCTCTCTCTCTCTCTCTCTCTCTCTCTCTCTCTTACCACTGAACCAAGTCCCCTCTCATTCTTTTTCCAAAACACACTACACAACACTGGCTCTAACAAAAACAACACATTTGTTTAATAGAGAAAAGTGTCATGTATGTGCAAAGTGCATGTGTAGAATGTCTGTCGTATAATCTAGTGTGTATGTAGAATCAGACTGATTAGCTCAGGAGCAAAGTCTGTTTCATCACTGTACTGGCAACACAACAGCATCATATATGATGGACAGAATACCTCACCCAAATGATGTGTCTCTCAGGTCAAGTGTCGAATTCCCCCGATAGCTCTTGGACAATCCCGATGCTTGGTCATCAATAGTGCAAACAGTCCAATGTTGATCATCAATCTAACACACACAGTGTAACTACTCTGTTCATAAAGGTTCTGTGATCAGAGAATCCTAAAAATACTGTTACTGCCATTTTGGAAAACTCAATGTTAGTATTTAACTGTTCCAATTGTAACACACACTGTTAATCGGTAATGATAGGAATTCACAATGTTGATGTTCCAGGTATTTACATCTACTAGTGTGCCTGGTACAGGTGTTATTGTCAGTGTCCTTATTTTACTGTGATGTAAACTATCACTTCAGAAACATATATAATCATCGTGATTTGGTGACTTGGTTCTCGTTGAATAATCATATTGTCAACACTCCAACACCAACTGTAATGCTCTGTTCAGAGACGGTGGAAAGAACGCAGGCAATGAATTACCTGGGGATACGGTTTGATCGAAGCCTTGCTTATAATGAGCACATAGACCAGGTGATAACAAAGGCCAAGCGGGGTTTGGCTGCGATGCGGGTGATGAGGGCAGCAAACTGTGAGCAGCGCCATCTATGTCTTCTGTACGAGGGGCTGGTCATGTCTGTTTTTGAGTATGCAATGGCAATCCCGACTCTCAGCCGTAAGCAGATAGAAAGGATGGAAAGGATACAGAATGAAGCTATGCGCATTATTCTTGGATGTACAAGAGATACAGCATGCAGGGCGATGCGCTACCTTCTTGATTTTTCAACCATTGAAGAGAGAATACACATTTGCAGGGCACGCGCCTACCTCAGAGTTAACGCAAACACACAACATCCGCTGCATAGTGAAATTATGAAGGTGAAGGACAGCAGGTTAAAAAGAGGACGGTCGTGGATGGGTTAAGCCGAAGACATTCTTCAACAGGTGTGTTCACTTGAGGACTTAGAACCTGGCGAGGAGTGGGTGCAAGTGCCAACAGATTTCTGCACATCCTTTTCAGTTTGCATCCAACTAGATAGAAAATGCAGACAAGAAAATCCGGCTGCTGTGGAGGCTGAAGTACAAGCGTTGATTTTCGAGAATTCGCTAGACGGTGATGCGGTCATCTACACAGATGGGTCGATCGTCCGACATGTGAGAAGCTCATGGGCCTTTACAGCTCGGGCCGGAGGGAGATACATGGCAATAACATGGCTCGAGACACAGACATTCACTAGGGCATATTTCCTTAGCGACTCAATGAACATGATCAAGAGGATAGAGGAGGGGTCAATCAGAAGAGAATGGTTGCCTCTGAAGCGGTCTCGGCTGACAAAGATTAGTTTCATCTTCGTGCCAGGGCATGCGGGAGTACAAGAAAATGAGCCGGCTGACAAGCTCGCAGGTGAGGCTACTGTGGAGGGCGGACGAGCCATGGACCAGGCTGACATTCTGAATGCTCTACGAGAAGTAAGACTCTTGCGTGAACCAAGTGATGACTGTTGTGTGATTCCCTGATGAAAGGGAGGATAAATGATATAGTTTCCTTTGCTATCTTTCTTCCCTTGGTGCGCACCATCTCTGTTTTTCTATCTTGTGTCTAAGTGTTTTTGAAGAGTATGCGTTTTGAATTTTTATGGTCGAGATCAGATATTGATATGTATGTACATGATGAGAAGTAAAATAAAAAGGGTTTAAGCGGATAGCTTGTGACCCTGTTGATAAGAAGAAGAAGTAGCATTGATGTATATAGAAGAAGAAGTGTTGTATAATGAATTGGCGGATAGCTAAGTTTCATGCGAGGATGTAACTTATTTAGTTTTAAGGCTTATGTAATATTGGAGGAGTGATGACAGAGGGTTATAGGACAACCCATGAGTGGTTGAGTAAAGTTGAGTTGTGGGAACTTAAAGTAGTGATGGGGTAGCGATTAATGAAGATAATAAGAGTCAAAAAGACTCTGGTGATAAGACAGAATAGGGCCTTATGAAAAGTCCCCGGTTATATTACTTAGATATTTTGGCTGGAAATTATAGAGGGTTTTGGGTTTAAGACTTTTCGGGGAAAAGTCTCGTTGAGGGTAGAGAGAAATATAACAGAGTTAGTAATAGGAAGAAGGGGCAGGGAGGTGTGCAATGGTGCACGGGTAAGCACCATAGTAGGGGGGGGGGTAGCTAAGAACTGATATGTAGCTAGGGGGGTCGTCCTATGACGAGGATCATAGAAACAAGGTCAGTTGTGAACGACCCACTATCTAGTAAGGACGTGTGATTCGCTGGGCAACATCAGGATTTGAGGTGTGAGTTGCTTTGACGTATGGTTATTCCTGAACTGATGTGAACGTGATTAAAGTAACTTAATAGAAAGAACGGCCTTGGAGTGATGTGTATTGCTTGTTCGTAATTCGCCTGCACTGCCACACTACATTGGGGGTCAAATGGACCCCAGTGTCAACTTTCGAGTTTGTCGTTGTTTCGTAGTATACTTATTTTTATTTTTCATTTTGTTATATTCTTTTATCCACCCCCCCCCCCCTCTCGTATCTTTAAAAATGTATGTTCACTATAGTGGACCTCGTTGTAAGGTATGTACACTGCGTCCGATTTGAATATCTCACTTTTTTTCGCAGGAGTTACAAATACCTAAATGTTTTATTTCCTGTTGTTACTTCCTGCTGCATCCGTTATTTCTCTTATGAATATTGCAACTCATTTCAATCATTGTTATGTTTCATATTTTAAAAATATAAAACTCTGTATAATTGGAATTCGTAGTCTCAAGGGAGATAACTTGAAATGAAATACTTAAGAACAAGGGAGACAAGAATCATAATTTACTCGAGTATAAATGAAGGTTCTGTAATGCATCTAGTTAGTTTGAAGAACGTATAGCTAATATCTAGAAGACAAAACGTTCAACTCTGATCAAGCGGTACTAAAATAAATTTAAATAACTGCGATATCTTAGATGTCCAATATGAGACCTAATGTGGTAGATAATATCACAAATGGAAGGCACTTTACTTACGTGATTATATATCGTGTGCAATATCTGTTTAAAGACACCATATTGTTAGGTATCTTTACTAATATTTTTGGCAGGCACGTGTGCATGTGCCTTATAATGATAGAAAATATGGTAGTAGAAACTTTTAATGGCGCTAAGAAACAGATGATATCGATGTTAGTCGTGACATCAATAACAATAGATATGAGAGGAATGACCATTGTGGAACTTATCATCATATGTGGATGATTGTGTTGATTGCAGACAATTAGCAGGATCTGCAACATTTGCAACCTACTATTTGTTTGGAACTGTATCTGTTAAAAGGTAAGATGATAGACATCATTGTCAAACTGTCTAGCATCTACTCTCTTGTTCTCTCCCCCCCCCCCCCCCCCGGCTTTTCTCCACTCCAGCTTTCCCGTTGTGACGACATGCCGTATTTTCTCCTTCTCATGACATGCCCACAGAATGTGAACTGTCCTCTTCTGATGCGAGTTGCTAGTTCTCTTTGTGAGTCTGTCTGAACAACACCTAGAGTAGCACAATGGTTGGGACATCTTGCAGTCTGTGCTATAGATTAACTGTGTGAAACTAGTTATAGATGATGCAGGTGATGATGATCATAACAAATTCGAAGACGACGACGACAACGGCAGCAACAACAGTAACAACAGTTACAACAATAATAATAAAAACAGCCACAATAACAATACAGTAACAACAATAATAACATCAAAAACGACAGCAACAACAATAATAACAATAACAACAATAGAAATATAATAACAACAACCCCGACCCCCCCCCCCCCCTGAAAAGTGTCTCCACCTTGCCGTGGTAGGGGGGTTTGCCGACGGAAGCACAACTACATGTTAGACAGTTCTTGGGGTAGGGGCCAGACTAAAAGAGACACAACCAGCTGCTTTGCATGTAGACTGAGGATATCAGTCAAAGTCTGAATCAGGCTCACGATGCCATTCATTTTTGGTCCGGACACATACTTTAAGGCTCTCAGCTGAGGGATACGGCTGAACGCCTCTAAGCCATTAACCCTCAGATGTGAGAGCCGGGTCGATACTCACCTACATCGGAATGGAGGTGAGATGCTGAGTACACCACACGCTTAGTTCACATACCTGCTCGAAGCTGGGGATATGAGGGATCCCCGGATGAGAGGGCCTGGCCGTTATTCGCTCACTGTCACACGGAGGTAAGGTGCTGAGCCTGCAGAACATGTAGCCTACCTAACGAGCGGCTACTAAAGGTGAGGAAAAAAGCCCCATTCGCAGGAAATAGTTACTATGAAATTCTGTATCTATACTCATTGAGTGAGCGTAGTCAAGGCTCATCTTGACAAGAGCAAGTCAAAGGAGGAAAAACGTCTCAAAACCACGAAATGGAACGCTTGGCTAGTGAATCCATTTACGTGGTAGTCCGAAACGAAAGTTTGATGAGTGGATGTCGTCCGCAGACTGTTCGTCCCTGGTTTGTGTGGGGTGCGAGCAGTGGCAAGCGGAATGCCCAAGATGTGGAATTGAGGAATGAAAGCAGCCATGAGCAGGAAATGGCGATTTCTCGGGTGAGCCCAGACCCAGAGCAATATGTGGGGGATCTGCAATTATGGAAGCCTTCTTGGATAGCAGGGAATGCCCATGGTATGCCCCAGCTTTCTCTTGAGGGTTGACCGTGATGTCTTTGACTGTTCTACCTTGACGAGCTGAGATGTGGACGACACCACAATACAATATCCCTCGAAACTTCCAGGATGGGTAACCTGATCAAAAACGCCAGCCGAATGCGAATGTGCAGGCCTAAGGGTGGCAAATTAAAACTGACACAACGCAATAACGTCCGAGTAAAATGTCCCACGTGTCAGGAACAGCTCTAACTGGCTAGTTTCTGAATGCCCTTGTAACCGGAACAGCTCTGACTACCTAGTTTTCCGAATGTCCTTGTGACCGGATCAGCTCTGACTAGCTAGTTTCCGAATGTCCGTCGTCCCGCAACAGCTCTGACTATATTTTCTTCCGGGCACAACGACTAGCACATGTCTGAATCTAAAGCTGGCTGAGTGGATACTGTCTGCAGACCGCCCTGGTTTGTGCGGGGAGCGGCCCGTAGGGAACGAAATGCCCAATATATTGAAGTGAGTGGCGATTCCCTCGGTGACCCCAGCACCAAAGCGCTATGTGTCGGCTCTACAATTATGGGAGCCTCTTTGGATGGCGGATGATGCCCATGGACAGTCCCTGCCTTCCATTGAGGGCTGATCGTGAAGTATTCGACCGTTTTAACTTGACTAGTTGGGATGCAGACGGCACTACAACAGTGATATTCCCCCAGAAATGCTAACCTGATAAAAATTGCACGCTAAAGTCGGATGTGTTGGCCTAAGGTTTTTGGCCCGAGGGTGCCTAACCAGACACACCGCAATCACATATGGGGAAAAAAAACACTCTGATGAACGCAGAAGAAGAAGAACAGCAACAATAACAATAACAGAAGCAGCAACAACAACAATAACAACAACAACAATAGCAAGAATAATAACAACAAAAGGTATATAATTATAATCATCATCATGACCATAGCCATAATAACAGCAATAATAATAACAGTAATAATAATAACAATAACAACACAACCGACAACAGTATTACAATAACAACAACGATAACAACAACGATAACAACAACGATAGCAACAACAACAACAGTAATAAACATCGTGTTAACAACCGTTTCCCTATATTGTATAGCTAAAATATGTAATAAAAAAGGTGCATATCCTTTACAAGACGTTTGCTATCAACACCAGAATTTTAGCTGTTGTTGATGAAATGGCAAGTGTTACGTTTAGTAGTTTGCCATTGTTTCTAAACCACCGGCACCCATACCTTTTCGTTAAAAACAAGAGCAGCGCGGTCTGCTGCCAAATCGCTCGCATCTGTGTTTCGAGCGCCGGTATACGGGATTAAGAACTGCATCCGTAACACCTTCGCCACGGAGTCCGGCAACATATGTGCTACTAGTATCTTATACATATCATTGTGACGCAGCTTGTAAAACGTTCCATACTCGCTGCTAGGCCAGTCTCGTTTGATCTAGCATTGTACGCTGTCCTCGGGTAGTTTCATGACCAGACCTGCCTCCTATTTTGTCCTAATCTAGATGGCTTTTCTCGTCTGATTTAGTGATATACTGCGGGGTGTTTGTAAAGTCTCACTACACTTTGCATGTAGAACATATTTTAACAATGAAGTACATGATGTCGTCCAAAAATGTGCTCCACAATCTACCGTGAAGCAATATACATCGAATGGCTATTGTCTGCTGGAGTAATTCTTTGCACCCCAAACATCTGTTATAATGATTGTCACTGACCGTTAGGGTAATTCTATTGAAACAGACAGAAATCCCTATCCAAGAGTTTGCCGACAGTCTCTAGAAATTATGGCTCGTTATAAGAATGTCTAAAGGGATGGTCCCGATAGAAGAGACTGGGATTCACTTGGTAGTCAAAGGCAGAAGGTGAAGAACACTCGGGTATGTAGGAAGACCTAACACGAATGTCTAGTTTATCTGTCGGTGATCCTTCGTCATTTAATTATAAGCCCCCTGTTTTAAATACTTTCACGCACTCACGCGCACGCCTTGCGTTCAAATGATCACGAGTGGAGTACGTTAGCGCAAGTATACATCAATAATACTCTTTAATAGTAAAAGAGATTCTCAATGAAAATTGTCGTTCAATTGGTGAACTAGGACAATACAATTTATGTTACAGGTACACACACAAAAAAAAAAAAAAAACAATTTTGTGATGCTTATCAAGGTAGCATATCGTCATTCACACCATCCAGACAGTGACACACTCAGACCACATGTAGACACAGAGTCACATGAGACAATCTGATCTCGTTTAGGAATAGTGCTGGCTTTTGTTCTAATTATACCTTGGAGTCGACCGTGGCATTCGACAGGTGTACGATGCTCCTCCGGATTCCAGGTTCCGTCTCCACTAGTTGGTGGCTCTATGTTTCGGTAACCGGATCAGTTAGGTTTCAGGAGTATCAGCAGCGAGGCTCCTTAAATAAAACAAACTGTTGCAGACTCCTTATTGTCTTGGCAATAGTAATGTATCTGAGTGTTGGTGTTGTGTGTCTGTTGTGTATGTGTCAGATGCAGAATAGGAACAAAACATAGTTCCTCACTGCTAGTCTGTATCAAAAGCAAAGGGCCAATAGCTCTTATTAGCTTGGCTATACATGTATGACATGGTGATACAAGGTGAAAAATGGTCCAGAAGTGGACATATCCTAAGAACAAATGGTCCATTGGAGTTAAACAAGTAGACAAATCTTTTTTTTGAAATAGGCATTACAAAATGTACATGGTTGTAAAACTTGAAGTGACTCATATGTAATAATTACTGGTGCTTAATTCCTAGAACACTATATACAACAATGTAAACTATGCTCGTCTTTGATACACAAGTGGATTACGGCAGTCGCTACTGTTTGTCTAACGCTGGAGTTATATTTAATCCTAGCACAGACAAGCCACCGGTCTCTCTGGCCGAGGGGTTACACCACTTTCTCCGTAATCCCGTTTATCACGCAGAGTCTCGTGAGAAATGGGAGCGGTTCTACCCCCGCTGGTGACTTGCGGGATAACTGAGCCGGCCGCTCAGAAAGCAATGGCAAACTACTGAGCGGAATCTTGCCAAGAAATCAACAGACAGCTGAAAGATGCTGCTGGTTGACAGCGATGTCCTGTAAAGGATATGCGAATAAAAAAAAAAAAAAGACCAGCCGCCGTTTGAGGTGTTCAGCTGCAATGGCTCTCAGTCGCCTAACATGTAAAGTGTTTTACCTTAATTTCCTTTATAATAAGAACATTTGGTTTTTTAAAAAAAATACACATCCGTGTCTTACAAATCTTGGTCTGCTAATCATTGTCTCGGCATTAAATTATAACTGTGACAAAACCTTCCTACTTATCATTTTCCACCATCCATTTTTGTTAGGTCCAAACCTACGTTCTGTTTGGAACTGAATCTGTTAAAACGCAAGAGAATTGAGTTCATTACACCGGGTTTTATCCCATATGGCCCAGTAATTTTCCACAGGACGGGTTGCAGAACGCGTCACACAAAGTAGGACCTACGCAACTTCAGCCTGGGTCTCTCCGAGAAAAGTGCACATTTTAATCAAACCACGTACGCCGGAATCGAACCCATAACCTTCGGAATGTGTGGCAGGTGGCGTAACGATTTCGCTTGTCCTCTCTAGAACTTTACTCCCATAACAGTCTATATAAATGGTTCTCCGTCGTAAGCCTCTCTCGCTGTCATATATAAACTGTCTATCACATCTTGAATCCATGTACCTTGTAGTCTTCCTCTTTTCGTCTCCTTTGTACACTATATGTGAGGAATCGCCGTTGAGGCACGTAACATCAATAGCATCAGATATGAGAGGAATCACCAATGCGGGACGTAACATCAATAATATAAGATATGAGAGGAGTCATTGTGACATTGCGATGTGAAATCACCTACAGCTTTCTTAAACATATGATATGAAAGGCGCTTGAACAGCTAGCACATTCCCAGTCAACGGTATTATTATAGTCTAGTTACCGGACGATTGTCCACTCAGCGCAATGTTTGTAAAAACAGGCACGCCTGGTTTTCCCAGTGCTAGTAAAACACTGCCCGGAGAATTACTAATTTGTTATTATTGTTGTTGGTGTTATTGGTGTCGTTGGTATGTTATTATTTCTGAGGTTATTGTTACTGCTGTTATTGTTGTTTTTGGTGTTGTTATTATTATTGCACCTTCGCAAAATCATCACCTGTGGAATGAGATGCCTGAGGAGAGCTACCCACTTAACAATCCGAGACCGAGTAAGAAATGATATTATCAGACAGACTGTGGGATCAACACCCTATGCCACATTTATTGAAAGACAGAAGATCAAGTGGTTTGGCCATGTCGTTAGAATGCAACACCAAAAACTACCATCACTGCCCTTACATTAAAGATCATCTGCGAAGAGACCATGAGGACGTCCAAGAAGAAAATGGATTGACGACATCAAAGACATTGTACAACCACACGGAATGATACTATCCAGTGCCGCCCACCGGGCGCTGGAACGCAAATTATTCCTCCCCACGGCGCTTGACAGCAGAAGTGGAAGATGATGATGATGATGATGATGATTATTATTATTATTATTATTATTATTATTATTATTATTATTATTATTATTATTATTGTCGTCGTCGTCGAATTTGTAATCATCGTCATCATCATCATCATCATCATCATCATCATCATCATCATATAACTAGTTTCACCCACTTAAGGTATAGCACATTGTGCTACTCTAGATGTTGTTCAGACAGTCTCACAAAGACTCGCATCAGAAAAGGACAGTCCACATTCCTTGGGCATGTCATGAGAAGTGGAAAACTAGGGCATGTTGTCACAACGGGAAAGCTGGAGGGGAGGAAAGCCAGGAGGAGAACAAGCTAGTAGATGCTGGACAGTTTGACATCATGGCATGGATGAACGTCTGTAACGGAAATGGACAGGAGGAAATGGATACTAGACAGAAGGCTGTAGACAGACATGGTCACTATCGCCACATGGCATGGACAACAGGAAGAAGAAGACACATACACAATATATTGTTGGCTGATTCGGTGTCGAACACAAAGTAAGTTTGGACCAAACATGGTGCACAATCAAATTAACAAGTATTATCAATTTTCTAGCGTTGTATTCTTGTTTACGGATACATACTTTGATAGTAACCGTCGTGTTTGTGTGTATCTAGTGCTTCCATATTGACGTGGATAGGCCTTAGGTTCATACCAGAATACGATTAGCGTTGCCAGTAGTGGGTTGTGCTCAATATTTAAATCTCAATTTTATGAAAAAAATCTCAATTTTTATGAAAAGGACAACATTATGCACCTCTATTGTGAACTCTTAAAATCTCGATTGAAAGATATCCTGAAGAATTTCAACTTTTACTTTGCACTGTAATAAGTCATATTTGTTTTCCACCACAAGGGTCTTCAGAGTTGGAAACGCCTCTAAAGTCCCTTCAGTCAGCTATCCGATAAACAGTCGTAGTCTCATTTTAATTGAAGAAATCTCATCGCACAAATGTGTGAATAGTTTGTGTTTTCCCTGGATCCTCGCATTTAAAGAGTTTAAATGAGACGTGACGTGCATCAAAAATGAAAGGTCATTACGCCAGTCATCGTTCAGCAGAAATTCCCATTCTGTAGGCAATTCATTTATTTCAGACAGAAAGAGATAGACAATATTTTTCACTGCCTCAATCATAGTTGAATTCACGACAAGCAACGTCTTCACATTTTCTCTTTATACCATTGTTTGATTTTAGATTTTCCACACTCTTGTTTATACGCATTAACGGTACATTTTATTTGAAAAAAATCTATTTTCAACACAATACTACCTACTCTGCTAACCAGTTGTAACAGACGACAACATGGCGCCTTGCGCACTCTGATTGGTCGACAAGGCCGGGATATGGGAACTTCATAATGTTTCGTTGCGAACTGAACAGGCGCATTCAATAATATCTGAGCAAAAGAACAGCGAGCAGAGTAAATTATCGCACGCTGACGGGGAGCTCAGAGTACATTTTTGAAATTATTAAAATAATTATATTAAATAAGAGGCCTCGTGTGCCACTTTCGGACAGCTGGCGGGCCACAAGTGGCCCGCGGACCATAATTTGGCAACCTCTTCCACAGAACTACCATGGGGTCCAAATGGACCCCAGTGTCAACTTTCGTGACTGTCAATGTGTCGTAATATACTTATTTGATTTTTTTTTTTGTATTATATGTTATTATTCCCCAAGCCTACCCCCCTTTTAAAATAAAATATGTTCATCATTGTGGAGTTCGTTGTAAGGTAAGTACACTGTGTACGTGCTTAGTATTTCTCATCTTTTCACATGTGTTACACGTACTTAACTGTTTTTATTTCCTATTGATACATTCTGCTGCAGCCGTTATTTCTTTTATGAATATTGCATCTCGCTTCGATCATTGTAATGTTTCACAAAGGGCCGTGCGGTAGATTTTCTCAGTATAATGCAAATCTTCGAAATGTCGCCCTTAAATGATTCTTTTTCTTTTCTTTTCGAAATGCCGCCCGTTAAAGATTTTTTTTTTATTGTTGAATAGTTCAAATTACCCCATGACTGGAAAGAGTCATTATTGATACCTATCTTTAAGAAAGGAGACACGTTCCAATGTGAATATTATAGAGGAATATCACTACTGTTCACAAGCTATAAGATACTATCCGCAGTATTACTAAATAGACTAAAACCATATTCATAAGACATATTAGATGATTACCAGGCGGATTTTAGACAAAACAGATCAACAATAGATCAGATATTTATCTTACAACAAATAGCCGAGAAAAATTGGGAATATAAAAGAGATCTCTATAACATTTTTGTGGATTTTAAAAAGGCTTATGATAGTGTCCATAGGAATAGTCTATGGAATGCTATGCAGGCATTTGGAATACCAAGGAAGTTAATCATCATGACCAGACTATGCATGGAAGATACTTATAATATAGTAACATATACAGGCAGGAAATCAGACCCTTTCCAAATAACATCTGGCTTAAAACAGGGTATATCACGATCGCCGCTCCTCTTCAATATGGCTCTAGAGAAAGTTGTAGGCCTAAGGAGGATAAAGGAGGAATGTGATATTGGAGGAACATCCAAGCTGCTTGGTTATGCAGATGATATAGATATTATAGGGGATAATGAACAAAAGACATTAGAAATATTGACTCACGTAAAATAAAAAGCCCAACAGATGGGTTTGGTTATCAACCAAGATAATACAGAATATATGGTAGTTTCAAGAGCAGGAATGGCAAAAACTCTGGCCACATACAAATAGATAATATGACCATTAAAAGAACGTAAACATACAAATACCTGGGTACAATCTTCAACTGCTCCAACATCATAAGGGAAGAAATACAAACTAGAATCAATTCTGGAAATAAGATATACTATGCACAACAACTTCTACTACAATCAAATGCGCTATCTCGCAATATTACAACTACAATATACAAAACACTGATCAGATCAGTTGTGCTGTATGGCTCTGAAACCTGGAGTACAACGAAAGGAGACGAAGCCTTGTTACAAACCTTTGAGAACAAAGTTTTAAGACGCATCTTTGAACCCATTAGGGATACATAATGTGGAGAGTGGAAAAGATGAAGTAACAAAGACATTTATGATCAGTTCAAGTCCTAATGTTCTCCAAGGGGCACACCTGTCTGATCGTATCCTCCGCCTGAGCCATTCATGATTTCCCTCTTATCAGTCGCTGACCCTTAACGGCGTCCAGCGCCTCATGCAACGGGTGATATGATATGGTATGAATGATATATATTCGGATGGCTAGGCAATATGGAATAATTGGGCCGAGAACACAGACCTGATCCAAGAATGGTGATTGTATAGTGTCCGTGGTGAAGCTGTGATGACACAGTTGGAATCATCATCTTTGTCGTCAACAAGCACGGGCCGTCATGGTTGCCATCTCACGTGATCACCAAAGGTTTAGCTGATTAAGAGCCGTGGGATGATTAATCTACTTAAACGACTTCCCGATGCGCCATGGGGTTTTACACAGTAGCTTTGCTTATGCGACGATCTTTAGTTTGATATATAATACAATATGTCTGCTACCATATTAACGACTTTTAACCCCAGAACTACCATTGTGTTCAAATGGACTTCTATGTCAACTTTAGCCGTTACTTCTCTTATGAATATTGCAACACGTTTAGATCATTGGTATGTTTCATAAGTAAGAATGTAGACACCTGTATAATAGAAATGCATTGTGTCAATGGAAATAAATTGAAACAAGGGAGACAATGACAAGTAATTTATTGGAGTGTAAAATAAGGCAATTTTATGCAAATAATTAGTCTGAAGAACATACAGCATAATATCTAACTAAGTATATTTTTATTCTGATCAATGGCTAGTAAAATAAAGTTAGGTAAGTGCGATAATTTAGATGTCCAGTATGTCACCTCACGTGGTAGATAATGTCACAAACGAAGGGCAGTCTACCTACGGTTATCAATTTTATTACATTCCTATTGAAGCGACAAGTAACAATATTTTTAGAAGGCACGTATACATGTGCCTCACAAGATAGCAAATATTGTCTTAGAAACTATTAATGGCTCCTAAGAAGAAAAAAAAACAGATGATGTGGATATTCGTATTTGATACACAAGTGGGAGATTAATAGAAGATGCTAGAGAGATTGTAAGCAGGAAAGATGTTATGTTCTATAGAATTTATTTATGAGTATGTGTTGTTTCTTACTAATAGTATTATGATGATTGGGGTATATTGTTTTAGACTTTCCTACGGGAAGTCTCAAAATGGCATAGGAGGGATATGTAACAGTATAGAGGTAGGGGGAGAGTTAATAGGAGAACATGGAAGAGTGATGCACACGTATAAATTGGGAAAGTAAACTAGAAGAGAAAAAGGGGCACGAGAATGCACCAAGGAATTAGTACTCAGAAAGTTTGGGGTAACAACAGGAGCTAACAACAACAGAAAAACGTAAACAATTGGAGACCAAGACCAGCTCGGGAGCAGACGTGTAGATGAAGCCTCTCCCATTTACTGACCCCGAGACTATACAATTGAAGTAGTTAGTCTTAATTGGGAACCTTTCATGTTTATCCGAAATATGATGGAAGGTGAAAGATTTGAACAACGTTCAGCTCTCTACTAGGTCCTTGAAGATTTACAAATCTGTTCCTTGTACGATCGTGCTGTACGGCCAGAATCAGAACGGTACATTTTGGAGTGGAGAGAATCCTGAATCCTGGGTGCTACATGAAGACCTTGAGTTGCAGAGGTCGTCGCCCATAGCGACGTAGTATCCAGGAGAGGTCGGATGTAGCTAAGCGAAGTCGAAAGGGTAGCGCTCTGCCACGTGGTCATTCAGAAAGCAATAACAAACTATTACACGTAAACTTGCCAAGAGATCACAAAAATGCTGGTGTTGACTGCAACATCCTGTAAAGGATATGCAACTGACATTATTAAATCTTTCACGGATTCAAATCATGTGATATTAATAAAATAGTGACACCATCCGTTCTGTTTCCTTGTCCCATAGATACCAATATATATGGTTTCTATGGGCTTTATTAATAGAGTGTATTGTGATTTACTTTAGAAGCTGGCTGCTGGGTTTAATATGAGGCCATTTCAATTGTTTCCATTAGGCCAGATATTGCAATAATAAATCTTTATACCAATCTATATGATTTGCTTTGCTGTCCCACAATAAAATTATAGTGCCAATGTCTATACTAATCATGCCAAAAATGGGTATATATATTTACATTGAAAGCTGCATATTCTACTACCCATTAAAAATCTTTTAATTACGGAGGCAGCATAGACAATCGAAGATGCCTGATTGACAGTCAAGCTTGGTAGTAATAACTTGTGTGGTTTACCACGTGGATATATTCTTCATTTATTTTATGTGGTGTATTCTTAGAAAAACTATGAACAGTAATATACTATAGGTACTAATGAAATTATACATTAGTTAAGAATGGACCTTATATAAGAGATTTATTGACAGCTCAAGTGATTGAGGAGATTTCGTGTAAAGGGATTTCAGTGATAGGAAATTATAAACAGGTGTTACTTAACAAGTTAGTTATATATAAGTTAGTGATATTATTGTTTCATAAATGACATGTTTATTATTTTATTGTTATGGTTATATTTTTTATTAACTATGATGATTGTTGATATTCATTATTTCGAATATCCTGATACTGAGTTATTTTGATCTTAATTTGAGTAGTATATATTGTAGTAGCTAAACATAAATCATATGTGTCATGTCATGATGGATGAATGCAGAGAAATGAATGAATGGTAAATAGTAATTACAAACAGACATACTAATTAATAGACACATACAGTAATTAAACAATACATAGTAGAATACACACACACACACACATATATATATATATATATATATATATATATATATATATATATATATATATATATATATATATATATATATGCATATAAGAAACGGATAACACATTACATATATCAATCAATCATGTGCCATGCCGGAAAGCGTGGGCGGTCATGATTCGCCATTTCACTCGATCACCAGAGTCGTGGATCAGCTCAGTGTTCCTGTCTCGTCCATGCCATGTGGCCAAGCCATCCAGGTATTTTCCTCTCGGTCTTCCTCTTGGTCTGTTCCCTTCGATCTTGCCAGCTGTCACTAAGTTCTCCAATTCATTTCTTCTCATAACATGTCCAAAAAATTTTGACTGTCTACGTCTAATTTCTCTAATCAATCTACGATTTTCATTTGTCTCTTGTAGTACTTGGTCATTGGTTTTTCTATCTGTCCATGGTATTCTTTGCATTTTCCTCAGAAACCACATTTCTGCAGCCATCAGATGTTTTTCAGCTTGACTGCACATTGTCCAAGTTTCACATCCATACAAAAGAACAGGCTCTATGTATCCCCTCAACACTCTTTTTCTCGTTTCAATTGACATCATTTTATTGGTCAGAATGTTTGTCATCTTGCTAAAGGCTACTTTCGCAATGGCGATTCTTGTTCTAATCTCTTCAAGGCATCTGCCATCAGATGTTATGGCTGTTCCGAGATAATTGAACCGATTCACTTGTTGAAGAATTTTCCCATTTACTTGTATATTACATTGTGGTACTTCGTTCTTCCTAGTGACGACCATAACCTGTGTCTTCCTACAATTTAATTCCAACCCCAGCTGCTCACTGTGTACAACCACAGCGTCTACTAATTGTTGCAGATCCTGTGCATTGTCTGCAATCAATACTGTATCATCTGCATATTTAATGTTATTTATGTTTCGTCCTCCAATGCTGATTCCATTTAGGTCTTCTACATTTCTGAAAATATTTTCACTGTATATATACATATATATTTACATATATAGTACACATTTATTTAGAGAATAGTTTGGCACCATCGACATGATACATAGATAGGACGAATGATGAAAAAATTTGTTGGCTTACAGTGAAGTTGACATAATACGTCTCTTGCGTCGTCGACGGAAATCAGCTGCATAATGTAGCTCATAATTTCGTCGGGTTTACAACACAGGATTGTATTTTTAGTTTAACCTTAGGTACTCGGGGTTACAGAGGCCTTTAGGTATTTTTCAAGGGGTCAGCATTTAACACGATAACAGTACTTTAATTATAGTTACTGGCGGTGTTTGAACCTTGTTTGAGTTGCAAGTGGTCAGTCATGTCAACGCGAGAACATCTCGATGATCATTTTTATAATGTATGAGGTGGCGGTGATTGAGACTTGTGTTTTAATCCTGTGTTTGATATCCCCACGATCTATATTGTCTCAAACTAGCATACTGTATTCCATAGAAGATGGATCACGACTTGCAGTAATTTACGTTGCATCCATCATTTGCATACATGTCGTAGGATATTAAGAGTGGGAAAATGATTTACAGATATTTTCTCTTATGAAGGGGGCAAAGCTGTCATAGAGCAGATGACAGGCTGGTAGAGTTAAACTGATGAGTGAGTGCATCAGTATATAAAAATAGAATATTAATAGAAAGTTGCACATTGTGGCACTTGTAATAAACGAGGGCCACGTCATAGTAGTACGTAGCATAACAACCCAACTGTAGTTTTGGGCATTCCTTCGCCAGCTCACATACAGAACGGTAGGTTTAAGCATTCTATCGCCAGCTTCCAGAGACAACGCTTATAGAACACTTCGTTTAACATTCTCCATGCTCAACGATATTCGCACACGTAGAGATACACGCAATTATGGCTCACGCTTAGCACAGTGACATTAGGCGTACAGGTTTGGCCATGGTACATATATATCGACGTGATGGGTCTGCCGGGAGTCGTCGCCTCTGATATTACCATTGCAGCTGATAGCAGACTCAATCACCCAACACTCACGCCAGGTATGAATGTGTGATTTATGGGCACAGTGCAGGAATGTGAGATGAGAGTGAGAGACTGAAGACTCAATTTTCATAAACGTTCGTGACTGTCATCTGGTGTGTGTCGGCGGTAAATATACATCGCTGTTCCCTTCATCAGGCTGTTTCGAGTTGTTCTTGGATGAGAGAGAGTCCTGTTTTCCTGTTGGTATATTCAGTGTGATGATCTCATGTTCTTCAGCTCTGTATGGATCATACCCACGAGCCAATGATCAGGGCGTCAGCTGATCGGGAACTTATCTTTTAATAGCGAGGCACCGATCACCCCTGAGTAAAAACCCCGCCTCGTGACACTGATCACGAAATGCATATTTCAGTAGATGTGAAAAGTATATTCCAAAGAGAGTGGGAGCTAGTACACAACCTTGCTTAACTCCACTCTTTATTTCAAATTCTTCAGAAGTTGCACCATCAAACTTGATTATACCCTTCATGCCTGTGTGGAATGATTCCACAATGGACAGAAGGGTTGGTGGGCAGCCAATCTTCTTTAGTGCCTTGAACAGACCCTCACGACTGGCCAAATCAAATGCCTTTGTGAGGTCGATGAAGGCAATAAACAGTGGTTGATTCTCTTCACGGCATTTTTCTTGCATTTGTCGCAACGAGAATATTATATCAATGGTAGACCGGTTCTGTCAAAAGCCACACTGTGATTCGGGGTAGACTTGATTTCCTAGGACTTGAAGTCTGCGCAGAACAATTCTGGCAAATACATTTTCAACAATACACAGAAGTGAGATACCCCTATAGTTGTTGCAGTCGCTCCGATCGCCCTTGTTCTTGTACAGTGTTATGATGATTCAATCTTTGAAATACTGTGGGTGTCATCAAGCGATGCTACAGACATTCAGGAATAAACTTCTCTCGCACACACAAAAAGACTTGTCAGTCGTACGAGAGGAATTGATTACACATTTTTATTGCCACTGGCTCTTACAATACATAAATGCACAAAACTGTCTCTAATGAATCACACATGAATACACAGAACTTCCTATCTCTAGTCGTCCCTAGCCCTACTGCTAAATCTATCTATTCACTTAAAGAAGGACGCATCGACTCTAAGCGATGTGTCCGCTACGAAGTCCGTCCCCTGTCTGACAATCCTCCGCGTCCTGATTACACAGCACGCGGAGGGTCTTCATGCGCACTTCGGCTTTTGCGTGCTACATCATTCCACACGCTTAGAGTAGTAAGCCTACTCTTGAGTTCTATTTCAAGTTCTTGGTGTCTGTCACGTTGAGGTGATTACACCGTGACCAGAGTGCTTACCCTCTGGTTGACACTTACGTGTCTCATGAGAGAACTGTTGATAGTTCTCCTCCCTATCTACTCCCTACACCTACCCTGCCCTCTTGTTGGGGCACTGGGTTACCTCTAATCTACTTGAGGTAGACCACTCATTCAGGGTGGTCTTCCCTCCTATGTATTCTAGTCTTTGACACACACCCTCCCCTCCTGTGTTGCGTTACAAACTTTGACTCATGGTTGTGACGCAAGAGGTTTCTAAAAATTAGTGTGTCTAATTTTTTTCAAAGACTACTGATAACTTGGTTCTGGGTAACTCAATAGACCTCTACTGACTATTGTCACAATGTAGTATTACTTTACCTGGCTACTGGTGATCGCCACAAACTTGTCTGGTTGGCGTGAGCCCTCTTCTCCATCGCAATATTATATTTATTAGAGGTTTGTCTGAACCGGACCATTGCCTTATAAGACCTGCCCTCAAATAGCAAATTAACTCACTACCCATACAAAGTTGACTTTCTTAGGATCAACACACGAATTGCTTCATGTCCCCCATATAATATTAAACAACCCTTGCACAAGCTGTGTGCGACAGGCTTTACCTATCTCGCTTCCGCGTATAAAGTTATCTTTCACTGTTAAGTTAGTGTTTCGCTGTCTACTGTGTCCCCTGACCCGGAGTTATATCCCCTTGTTCCAAAAATGTATGCACTTTACATGTTTGTTTTCCTGGTTGTTTGCGTGTTTAGATATAACTAATAACGTAATTAATCTTTTAACATGTGTGTATGTCTATAATTTGTATGTAAGTCAGTTTTCAAGTGCCATAATCCGGTTAAATGTGGCCACAAATAAGTGTATAACACTAATTCGTGACTACGTTTCCGTCTTATGAGACTCAAAATACTTTCCCTAAGGTCTAATGTAATTATGGCTAACACAAAACTACACACAACACATTCGAGACAGCATATTTCAACACTGAAAGCAAACGCTTGACGCAGACAAATAATACAAATCGCGTTGAGCGGCAGAAAAAAATCCGCTGGTTGTCTTCACTCTCCATTCTATATTTTCCATTTTCTCTCACTTTCACACTTCTGTCACACATCTTTTATTCTCCCAATTATTTAAAAACCTTGAAGTGACACTGTACAAGTTTGGCTCAGTTTGAAAAGAGTTGAGCTTAATGACTGTGCGTAACTTACTGCACGAGTCATGTATTTACAAATTATTTACATGGATGAAATAGGGTTGATAGTTTGTACCCTGATAATGCTAACCACTACATTCTACTGAAATACTATTACTAATTCTATAAATATATATATTCTAATTTGTTGCACAAAATTAACCTAATTTAAGGGAATTAATCTAACTAACTAAAAAAATGAAAATGATGTGAGATGAGTTATGTACCTTTCTGAAATGAGTAATGTGAAATGTAACAAAATTATAAATAATGGGTTATTTAAAAAGGAGAATGTTTTAATGTCTAAATGAAAAAATATGATTGATAATTTTACTATACATGGTGTAAATGATGTATGTTCAAATGTATAATCCTATCAGGTATAAACTACTTTTAATCCTAAATGATGAGGTTATTAAAGTGTTCATCAAGATGGAATGAAATAAAGTGAAATGAAATGAACTAACTGGTACTGTTCCTATCTTAACTTTTTATCCTCGTCTTTAATTAGCTATTATTAAATTTAAAGTTACTATCCTAAATAAGTGGGTAAATTAGTGATTTATCTAAACTACAACAAAAAAATCTATCATATTCCCTAATTCTATTCTAAATCTATATTAAAGTAACTAATCTAACTATAATTTATCACTATATTAAAAACATGTTATAATACATATCACAATAAATAAATGTATATACATGGTATTTAAAGACCTCAGGTTAGTGGTTGCCATAACGTTCAGAAATTGCTTTTGTTGGCACAGTTCATAGTTACACACTTGTCCTGGGTATATTACATAGACTACACAGTCATACTTGTGTCTTATGGGTATTCTTCCACTCGTAGAGTCCATTGGTGTCGTAGACATGTATATTCGTGTCTGTTATTTACGCATTGTTCTGACACTGTTCTTCCATGATTCACATAGGTGATTCACCGGAACACAAATGGAGCATAGTAAGTAACGAGCTGTCTATGTACACACAGTGATTCACTTGTTCTTGGAGCAAAGTTCTTATTCTGCTGTCTATGGACACATGGTGATTCACTGTTATTAGCACACAGTCCTAATCATGATGTCTATGTATTACATAGGATATTTTACACAGGATATTTTAAGTGTACTAAATTACATTATCTTAGACTACATTTCATGTGGAGTATCAGGTATTTCTACCTCAGATGGTCGACTAAAGGTATCAGCAAGAATGTTGTCCCTACCCTTAATATGCTCTATACTAAAAGTATAATTTTGTAAGATTAATGACCACCTGTAGATGCGGTCATTGCGATGCACCCCACTTTGTATGACCGTGATTGGGGAGTTGTCGGTCTGTACTACGAAGTGATTACCCGCTAGAAATCGATGTAACTTCCTTACTGAATAGATGACACTTAGGGCTTCGAACTGTGATATGGATTATCTGGACTCAGCAGGTGTGATCTTGCGGCTCACGTAGCAAATTGGATGGAAGATGCCATCGTAAAACTGGCCTAGTACTCCAGCGATGGAGATCGTGCTGGTATCTGTCCTAAGATAATAAACGAGCCTAGGATTAGGCAAACGTAGAATTGGTACATTACTAAATAGGAGTTTCAATTTTGACAATGCAGAAATTAATAATGCATCTTTGACATCTAATTTTACCGATGCTTTCAAAACATTAGAAAATACACTTGTGATTTCGGCTAAGTTCGGTATGAACTTACTATAATAATTTACTAAACCCAAAAGGCTCCTGACCTGCTTCTTTGTTGTAGGCATGGTCAGGTTCATAATTTTAGTAACAATTCTATTGTCAGTTTTTAGTTGTCCTTGTGAAATGACATGGCCCAAAAAATCAATTTCTTGTAGGCCCAGTTCAACTTTGCTAGGTTTGACAGTGAGACCGAAGAGTCGCAACCTATCGAAGACATGTCGGAGTTTCAGTAAGTGTGTTGTCCAGTCATCTGTATACGTCACCGTATTCGTCACTCCGTGTAGTAAATCTCTAGTTAGGCGTACGAAAGTGGCAGGAGCGTTACGAAGTCCGAAAGGAAGAAACCGCCACTCGTAAAGACCTAAAGGGGTTGAGAATGCAGTAAGATGGATGGATTGAGTCTACATAGGGACCTGCCAATATCCCTTAGTAAGGTCTAATTTAGAGAAGATTTTGGAGGTGGACATATCAAGAATAAGATCTTCGCAAGAAGGTATTGGTTCTGCGTCGATCTTAGTGACATTGTTGAGTTTTCTATAGTCCACACAGAGACGAATGTGGAGTCCTTTTTCTTTACCAAGACGATTGGAAAAGAGTACTCAGATGTAGATTTCTGGATAATTCCACTAGCTTCTAAATTAAGAATTTCCTTATTTAGACTTTCTCTGTAGATAAGTGGGATAGAGTACGGCCTGCATTTGATAGGTTTAGAGTCCGAAAGAAGGATGGAGTGCTCGATCCTGTCCGTCCTACCTGGAATGTCGGTAAATATGTCCTTATACTCTGTTACTATCTCTAATGTCTGTCGTCGTTGCTCTTCTGTTAGTCCCTGTTCTAACCGTATACAATCTAATGTCGCAGTCTTGTCTACAATTGGAACAGGTAGTTCCATCCCGTCGTCGTCTACCTGATTCAGTACGGTGGTGGTGCTAAGTGCGTTTTCTGTATGCTAACTAAGTGTATGCATATCGTCGTCCTTGCCAGTCTCGCTAACTACTGTAGTTGCGTTATGTATGTCTGTCGTCTCATCGATAGGTGTGTGTGTGTGCATTATGTTCGTTTGTCTCAAGTTCTGTCTCTTGTCGTGAAAAGTAGGGTTTCAACATGTTGATATGAAATATCTTTAAGTGTCCGTTTATCGATATTTCATAATCGACATCTGAAATTTTTCGTACCACTTTGAATGGCCCTTGCCATGAGGTCAATAATAAATTACGTTTGTCTGGGAGTAAAAGCAGTATGTCTTGATCTAGTTCAAGATTAATAGTCCTAGCACCTCTATTTGCATATTGGCGGTAGATTTGACCCTTCCTCTCCAAAGCTGCCTTGGCTATCATACACGATTTCATAATTTTATCGCGTGTTTCTGTTACCATCTCGTAAGGTGTTTTAGGGGTTGGAATTTCAATCGCATTAGTTACTAACTGATGGTAAATTGTTAGGGGTCCACGTGGGTTAGCCCCGTATACTAACTCAAAAGGTGAGAAACCCGTGCTTGAATGGGGAATCTCCCGATAGGCGAACAGCACTGTTGGCAACAGTGTATCCCAATCAGATGGGTTTTCTGCTGTCACCTTAGCCAGCATATGTTTTAGGTCTCCGTTAATCTTCTCTACGATTCCATTGCTGGCTGGATGATAAGCTGTTGTAAAATGCTGTTTAATTCCTAACATTTTTGTAAGGGCTTGCGTTGCAGCCGATATGAATTGGTTTCCACGGTCGGATAAGATGGTACGTGGAAATCCGAATCGTGAGAACAAATGTAAAAATACATTGGCAATATCTTTGGAGGTGTGTATTTTAAAGCTACCGCCTAAACCCACCTTGAACATAGGTCTACTAGTAGCAATTTTGGTCAATATTTAAAAATTGGGTTTTTACTTATGAAATCATACCAGTTAGATAGAGCTTGACAAGACGAATCCAACGGTATCTCAACGAAGACTGTACGTTGATTTTAAGCGGAGTTATGAATTATATGGTGACGTAATTTAATACCAGGAAGTCCAATGATGAATTAACTGATAAGTCAGGATTTATCGCGGCCCTAAGATTGGAAACTGAGAAATTCTGCTTTCTATTACCGTGGCTTGTTTATTTGTAAACGGACATCGTTGTGCCATATATCATTGCGTCCGGGGCGGCGAGGCCTAACTTGACGTATTATTTTTTTTATATATAGGATGTGCCGTGACCTAATTAACAATTTAAAATGGCCGCCAACTGTTTATTATTTGCCTTCTATTACCGTGGCTTGTTTATTTTTATACGGACAACGTTGTGCCATATATCATTGCGTCCGGGGCGGCGAGGCCTAACTTGACGTATTATTTATTTTTCGATTGGATGTGCCGTGACCTAATTAACAATTGAAAATGGCCGCCAATTGTTTATTCTTTGCCTTCTATTACCGTGGCTTGTTTATTTGTAAACGGACAACGGTGTGCCATATATCATTGCGTCCGGGGCGGCGAGGCCTAACTCGACGCATTATTTATTTTTCGATAGTATGTGCCGTGACCTAATTAACAATGTAGCCACTGCAGGGTCTTCTCCGTGATTATTTATTGTATTTTGTGTAGGTATTTGTTTGCTGATGAAACTAGTTAAAACGTCCTGTGTTTTTCGTTATTCTTTTATGTAAGCTTCAGTACTCTGTGTAATTTTATATTTTTTTATATTTTCAGATTTGTCGCAGTACAAAAAGAAAAAAAAGAGACAAGTGAAATATTTCATCCAGCTAACCTTCCGAGGAGATGAATAGGTCCAAGTGGGCTGCCCATGGCCACTCGCTCAATTTGGCGATATGACTTGTTTAGACAGTTGAATTGAATGTCGGCGGTACATAATTTTAATAGCTACACATTCCGAATTGGGTGGACAAGATAGTTAGATACTACACACAGAAGATGGTAGCCTAGGCAGTCCGACACACCGGAACAGTCCGGCTTCATCGGTCGGGAGACATGTGTATATTTCAGTTTGTAGGATTTATCTAGTTAATTCACGTAAGTATTTGATTTCTGCAGTATCTACCTGACGAGATGCAGTGAAATATGCCAGGCAATAAATCGTGTAATCTATTGTTTGTGTCTTCGTTATTCAAATATATAGAAACTCACCACAGGAAGGTGTGCACCTGAATTGTTTTATCAAATTGACACAGGCTGTGGCAAAGTAGGTGTGACAGGCAGAATCTTGAATGTCACAGGAAATGGTTCAAGAAAGAGTGTCACAAGTGATGGCCATTCTTTGGTTAATTGCTTTTTATGTTTCACAACTAATTTTTTAAATATATGTAAATTATTAGTAAGAGTACTTTCCTGTATTAGCTTGCCTGGTTCGTCGGCATGGATGAGACTCCTCACTTCTCTCAGGTGTATAATGCAGGTGTATAATATAATTTAGTATTAGGATCCAGAACACCAAAGACTGAGATCTGTGGAAAGCCATGAACGCCTACGCCAGCCAGCACTTGATGATGATTATTATTAGTATTTGCATATACAGAGAATATTTTAAAATGGGGTTTCTACTTATGATTTGGTAACAGGAAAGTAAAGGTCACATTCCTCTTTCGATAGAATGTTGAGAGGAATGAGAGGATCAACTTCATTGCACCAGGTTTTCTCAGTCTCTTTCCACACGGCGGCCTGGCGAAAGCATCGTACAAAGCACAAGAGTCTCAGAGTTTCTGACAAAGATGCACTTGACTTATATAACTTTTTGTTATGATGTGCTGTGACCTAATTGCTAGTTAAAAATAGCTGCACATTTATTATATTAATTAAATGTTATGTGAAATGTTCGTCGTTAGTGAAAGAACAATTCATGAAAATGTATCATATTGTCTTAATGTACTAACTGCATTGCGACAGCTTTCTTTTCTTGATTAAATATTATAAACATTAATGTAAGTAACTGTCATATGGCAAATGACAGTGGTGCAACATTCAAGTGATGAGCTAGCGTATCATAGAAGAAGTTACAGAGTGTCACAAATGTTGAACATAGTGACACCAACATTGAACGCAATTTAGACGTCATGGTACGACGTCACATAACGCCGTAACGGCTCAAGCATTAGGGTGTGATCCAGCAAAGACAGCGTTAGGACGTGTTTCACCAGCATTCACGGAATACCGACCGTTATACTGCGGCCAGTCCTCGGTGTCCACATGAAGTCACTCTGGTTTGTGTCCTGCAATTGACTACAGGCATTCCTGGCTCTACTGATGCCACGGTCGCTGGCATTTCTGGTATTCGCACGGGTCTAATTATGACCGGGTCAAGGACATGGGCTGTTGGAGCTCGATTAGGGTGAACTCCGGTTGAAGGTAGGAAAGTGTAGTTGATTAGCATTACCAGGATACTAGGCGGCAAGCTCTGTTCTCAACACTCTCACTGGTCTGGGGAGATGTCTGATTGAAGAGCGGGAGTGAATGTTGCGCGAGAATGACTCAAGTCTGAATCAGCACAACCACTCATAGCCGTCATCCAAGATCAGCTGTGGTAAAATACATCGCAGTTCACTCCACTGGCATTTGCGTTGAGTCGTTTTTGGAGTTCAGATAGTTATGCTGTCCTGTACCATCATGCATCAATTTATTCTGTCCTGTACCATCATACCCCAGAGCCACACCGATCTCGAGGTGAACATTGCTGCATCATAGTGCATGAACTCATATCATAGAGAGAAACCAACCTCACCTCTTGACAGTAACTAAGTTTGTAACTGCTGCATAAATTAAGCAGCTGTTAATTAATTATTAAGATATTAATTATTAAGATATTAAATAATAAAAAAATAAAAATATAAAATAATTAAATATTCACTATAATTATTACACTGATACACTGTTCTGTATCTAATACTAGTAATAGTTAATAGTGAGCAATTAATAATTTAAATACTAACTTACTTAAAACATATAACTTATTTTACAGTACTGTATTTAAATTTAAATAATTATGTATTGCTGCGCAGCTTAGCAAAAAAGTAATCCTTACTCACACTTCTTACAAGTTTACAGACGGGTCTGAAAACTGGCTTTCAAAATTATTTTCAGACATGTCAAATGCTGAAATATATATGCAAGTACACAGATACATTACTGCTATAAATGACACTTGTATTCTGTTTAATCTTAGTAGTTAAATTACCAGTTCTAATTATAAATAAATACAGGTCCGCTATAGTTTATTTTATGGGCGCCGCAATCTTACATGACATGACGGCCATGGCGATGTCACTAATGTTTTTCCCCTGAATTTCAGCTAACAGCAGCTGTGTTGAAACTCTTCATATTTATGTAAAATTGGACGAGGCATTCAAAAATACAATAAAAAGTTTAGCCTTCTTTAAGCTACAAGAGTTATGAGACAAATTACCGTAATATTCGTGAATATAGTCAAATAAAATCTTGAGAAAACGGTTTTTTCGGCGCAATCCCTTTGCCGCGAAGCAGTCGATCCAATACTTAAAATAGAATAACTTCCTGTTTTATCGCACCACGCTTCTTTCGTTTTTTTTTTTTATTTTTAGAAGGACATGCTCAGACCGGAAGTGAAATCGTTGGTCGCGACTAAAAGTTCGCGAAAATACGAAAACGAAACAGGAAGTAAACGGGAAAACCCGATGACTCTGACATTGCTACTACTAGCGTTAAGACGAAGCGATTTCCTTTGTTGGACACCTGGTTCAGGGGTCACAGGCCAGTGTTGAAGGTTGTACTTCAGCTGTAGGATGTTTACCCTTACGTACTAGTTGTTGACAGACATTACATGACCGACAGAATAATTTTATGTCATTACAAAAACCCGGCCAGTAAAAATGAGCCTGAATTCTGGCCCTGGTTTTGTCGTATGCAAGGTGACCAGCAAACGGTGACTCGTGTGCAATCTTTAGCACAGTTTGGCGGTGTTGTACAGGTAACACCGTTTGCTGAATCTCATGGTTGTTGGTTGTATAATAACGAGTAAGAATCCCATTATTAAGTCTAAAGAACCATGATGCGTTTTTTGTTACATTAGCTTTTTCTTTTAACAGTTTTAGATACGTAGACACACTCGGATCAGCTTTTTGCTGGTCTATAAACTTCTGTCTGGTGGTATCATCCGTCCTAGTTGGTGATAGCAACAGTAGTCTTTCCTCCTGTAGTGTGTCTTGGTGTTTAATATTATCTGCTCTGGTTGTTGCATTTGCTGCATTTAATTTTTCACATGCAGCTATTTCTTTGCTAGTGCAATGCTTCAATTGGGGTACGCATCCCAAAATTAAATCAGTACAAGGGTTATCTAAAATAGCACATGTAAAGGTACCAGAAAGGAAAGGAGTGTTTATACGGGCTCTTGCCAACGGGTAAATTTCGATATTACCCGAAAAGGTTCGGCATTTAACTGAGTCTCCTGTATAATCATTTGGATTCACAAATTCCTTTCTAAGACCGATAAGAGTGCTTCCACTGTCAAGTAAACATTGGCATGGCATTTCATTGACCAGTGCATTGTGGAACACCAAATTGCCTCTGGAGGCTAATGCTGCAATTTTACTCTCAGTGGAGAATGGCACTGTGTGTCCACATTCTAATTTTCCGTCTGCATGAAATTAATGACATCGCTCACAACTGTCAAAGCTTAAAATATCGTTTACACAACAAACATCTTCAGATTGGTTAAAAGGTAATTCATTCTCGACCTCGCACTCAGTCTCACTCCCACTATCAGAAGATGTATCAATTAACATTGCACTGTTGGCCTTCATTCTTTGACGGCCTAGGCATTTACTGGAATAATGCCCGTAGCTAGCACAGAAAAAACATTTAACTGCACGCATGTATGCATTTCTCTTGTTTTGTTGTTTCTTAATAACCATCTCAAGATGTGTCGGATAGTTCGGTGATTTATCACACATAGCGTAAGTATCATGAAAAAGTTGGCAATACATACATTTAGGCAATTTTTGATCTTTCTTGTCGACTCTCTGAAATGGTTTTTTATTGCTACGATAACTTTTAGGTTGGTCCTTAACAAAAGAGACTATTTCAGAGTCGATGTTTGATGTTTTAAAAACTTCCCTATTTGAGGAAAAATATGCGGAGCCTTTCTTCTCGAATTGTTGTATTGTTTCGATGTCTGACTGCTGAAGGAACTTAGCGAAAGGAGTTGGAACTGTGGATATAACTTTATCCATGGCTATTAAATTTTTAAGTTTTTAAAAGTCCTTTCCTATTTTTGCTGCATTAAGCCATCTATTCAGTACGCTTTGGACATTCGAGACATAATCGATGAAGGTCTCACTTGGTTTTGGTTTTAAGTTAGAAAATTGGACTTGATACCCAGGGGCATCAAGTAAAAAATGTTGCATTACCCTATCGTGAATGTACTGATAGTTAGATCTAAGATCCGTTGGTATTGATTCAATAACTTTAAGGGGCTCCCCACTGAGGTTTTTCATGTAGATCATGGCCCACATATCGATTGGTACTTGATGGTATTTAAGCTGATATTCGACATTTTCTGTCCAAGCTGATATGGAATCTTCTTTACAGAATGGCTTAATAATATGTTTGTATTTATTAAGTTTATTCTCTTCTTGCTGACTCTTTAGTTTTGTAGCAGAGATCTCTAAGTGTGAATCTACTTCCATACCTTTCATCTTTAACTGTGTTTTTCTTTCACTCTTGCCATTTCATCTATCTCTCTTTGCTTTAACTCTCTCTCCTGATCTAATTGTTTTTGCTTTAATTCTAATTCTTTTTGGTTTAATCTCTAATTCCTTCTGTTTTGACTCCTTATCTTGTTCTAACTGTTTCTGTTTAGTTTCTTCAGCTAATTGTGCCATCTCCTTTTGGTGTTGTCTCTCTTGTTCTAACTGTTTCTGTTTAGTTTCTTCAGCTAATTGTGACATCTCTTTTTGGTGTTGTCTCTCTCGTGCACGTTCATCTCTATCAGCATCTTTTGCTTCCCTAAATTTTTGATCAGCATATTGCTCTAATTCCTTTCCGGTGTATCCTAATTCCTTGCCTGCTTGTATGCAATCAGCTAAAGTTGACATGGTGTTAGATAATTAGCTAGAGTTGACAGGCAGTTCGTTATTTACTCAGGTATATTCGATATGTTAAGATTTTAAATGACTTTGTATAAAAAATAATATTAGTTTATACCCTGAAAAAGAGATGCATTATTAATCATATTGCATTCACAAATAATTTGGGTATACTCATCTTAACCATCCGGAACAATCAGGTACAATCGTTTGGCACCTCGACACACACTTTGCGTTACTCCTCTAAACAGCTCTTGTTATATCTGGTTTATTAGAGCATCAATAATTAACCATTTGCAAACGACATATGAATTTAGACATTTGTTTGAAATTTACAATTACATGCCCCCGGACAACACAATGTGGTATAGTTGATAGTGACGGTCACTGTCCTGTCTTCGTTCTAATATCTTCTGCTTTCCTTAACTAACTACTGTTTAATCTATGATAGTGCTGTGCAGGCCGAATCCTATTTGCATAAAGAAAGTAGTGCCATCGTGACGGTAGAAAATAGAATATGTCCACAAATAAATAAATAAATGCTTTAAAATAAATATAAAGGAAATAATAATGTTCAAATTATTAAATATATTCAATAAATAGCTTGTATAAACAAATAATACTCAATATAATTCAAGGATTCAGGCGAGCAGCGGCTTGGCGATTTGTAAACAATCCGTCGCTGATTGCCAATGGCGTGGGACAGCTGTGGGTCAACCGTGACACGTCACAGGCGCAGCGCTATTCTTAGATTGAAAAATCGATATTGTCGCAGGCTCATTTCTTAGTGTATTGCTCCGCCATGAATCATGTTTCATAAATACTCATAGATAAACAAATAATTGTAGAAATAAATGATACAAAATTATAATAATAATACTTACAAATCAGAAGGAAACATGTTCATAAAGCACAAAACATTTCAATAAGTATAAATAAATGGTAATCGGTCACGATAGGCACAGTTCGCATCATGTTCTAGTCTGCACACGCCATTTTACATTAACACAAATTAAACCCTGTGATTAACTGACAGTAACGCTATTTTACAGCCGTGGGTGAGTGTTTTAGCTTGACCAAATGTCCAAGCTACACTTCTGATACCACTTTTATCCTAGCCTGTCATCAAGCGATGCTACAGGCATTCGGGGATAAACTTCTCTCGCACCACACAAAAAGACTTGTCAGTCGTACGAGAGGAATTGATTACACATTTTTATTGCCACTGGCTCTTACAATACATAAATGCACAAAACTGTCTCTAATGAATCACACATGAATACACAGAACTTCCTATCTCTAGTCGTCCCTAGCCCTACTGCTAAATCTATCTATTCACTTAAAGAAGGACGCATCGACTCTAAGCGATGTGTCCGCTACGAAGTCCGTCCCCTGTCTGACAATCCTCCGCGTCCTGATTACACAGCACGCGGAGGGTCTTCATGCGCACTTCGGCTTTTGTGTGCTACATCATTCCACACGCTTAGAGTAGTAAGCCTACTCTTGAGTTCTATTTCAAGTTCTTGGTGTCTATCACGTTGAGGTGATTACACCGTGACCAGAGTGCTTACCCTCTGGTTGACACTTACGTGTCTCATGAGAGAACTGTTGATAGTTCTCCTCCCTATCTACTCCCTACACCTACCCTGCCCTCTTGTTGGGGCACTGGGTTACCTCTAATCTACTTGAGGTAGACCACTCATTCAGGGTGGTCTTCCCTCCTATGTATTCTAGTCTTTGACAGTGGGACTTGTCCTTCTCGCCAGCATTGCTCTATTAGCTGGTGGATCTGTAGAGTGAGTGTGTCTTGCCCACTCCTGATAAGCTCTATTGGAATCCCATCCTTACCTGGAGCCTTGCCAGATGCAAGTTCATTTATAGCACACTTAACCTCTGTTATGGTGGGAAGTGTGTCCAGGTGGTCAAGAGTTGGTTGAGCCTCAATGGCGTTGAGGGCACCATACGCTAGTTTGGTCTCACTTGAGTAAAGCTCTAAATAGTGCTCTACCCATCTGTCCATCTGCTGTTTCTTATCAGTGATGATTTATCCAGTCAAGGTTTTCAATGGTGCACTTCTTTTGATCACTGGACCACAGGCGTTGTGGTCCAGTGATAAAAAAAAATTACACCGTAGGATCTGTAGAGTGAGTGTGTCTTGCCCACTCCTGATAACCTCTATTGGAATCCCATCCTTACCTGGAGCCTTGCCAGATACACACACACTCACCCACCCACCCACCCACCCACCCACCCCCACCCCCACACACACACGCACAGAGTTTTAGTTTAGTTTTAGTCGTTGGATCACCATCACGGCACACGGGTTTAACCCATAAGTGCTCAGTTTTCCTCCTACCTCAAACCTGAGTCTGGAGAAACTCAGCTCAGTGCACGAACACCGCTACATCGGCGAGGATCCTGAAATACTTGGGTAGATTTTTAACTCGAAATTTTGCCCGGGCAGCGCCGTTAGGCTACTCATTTTCGATTTCCAACTGCCAAGGGATTTTTTACGTGCGCAACAATACACACGGGCGTCGGATCTCACAACCCAGAGACCAGGGGAAATTTTATTAAATAAATCCCGCTCCTCACTGGGGCCTGAACCCGGGACCTCCAGCACTCGAGGCGGACACCATACCTCAAGACCACTCATCCCCCCTCAACACACACATATACATAGTAACAACCTTTATTCCTAGAACTACCATCTGGTCCAAATCTACCACAGTGTCAACTGTCGCTGTCTATTGTTGTGTCGTAATATACTTATTTGTAATTTTTTTTTTTTTTTTTTTTTACTTTAAAAAAAAATTCTTCCATATCCTCCCCCCCCCCCCTTAAAAAAAACAAACAAATTATGTTCATCATTGTGGAGTTCATCGTAAGGCATGTACACTGTGACCGTGTTTATTATGTTTTATCTTTTCGCAGGAGTTACTCATTCCTAACTGTTTTTATTTCATATTGTTACATCCTGCTGCAGCAGTTATTTCTCTTATGAATATTGCAACTGGTTTCAGTCATTGTAATGTTTCATAAAGGGCCGTGCGGTAGATTTTCTCAGTATGATGCAAATCTTAGATATGCCACCCTTGATGTTTTTGTTTTTGTTTCTTTTCGAAATGCCGCCCCTTAAAGATTGTTAATTATTGAATAGTTAAAACTATTTTAATTTCACTGCTTCTGTTCCTACTCCCCCCACCTCTTTTTACGGTGCCGCCTAATGCCACCGCCTCTCTGTATCATAGCACGGCACGGCCCTGGTTTCATATGTAAAAATGTTGAAATATCTATAACAGGAATTCTTAGTAACAAAGAAAATAAATTGAAATGACATTTTTAAGCAACAAGGGAGACAAGAGAAGTATTTTATTAGAGTATATATGAAGGACGTATACAGCAAATAATTATACCAAAGAACGTATATCACAATATTTAATTAAAACTATTAGAAGTCTGATCAAATCCTATAAAATAAATTAATGTACTTGCGAGGTCTTAGAATTCCAGCAAGGGATTTCATGTAGTAGATAATATAATAAAGAAAGTGCATTCTACGTACGGATAATAGATTACGTGCCCTATCCGTTTAATCATTACGATTACTGCTCTTAACAAATAAGTATTTTTGGCAGGCACATTTACATGTGCCTCATAGTGATAGAAAATGTGGTCATAGAGACTATTAATGGAGTAAAGAAACAGATGATATCGATGTTCGTCTTTGACACAAGTAAAAAGTAAAAAACGACAGTCGCTGATTTTTGCTGTAACGCTGGAGTTATCTTAATCATAGCATAGACAAGCCACCGTTTGAGGTGTTCAGCTGCAATGACACCCAGTCGTAGAACATGCAACATACTTTACCTTAGTTTTCTTTCTAATACGAGAATTTGGTGACAAACCACATCTGTGTCTTATCCCTTACTCCGCCTGCACATCACTGTCTCGGCATTCATTCATAACTGTGACAAAACCTCCCTACTTATCACTTTCCGCCATTTATTTTTGTTAGGTCCTGTCGTATATCTTGGAAAATCTCAAAGAGATAGAGGAAAACTAAAATTCATCTTTCCCAATGTGATCCTGGCCCACTATGATTTTAGTAGCCTTCAATGGCACAATTACTTGAGGCAATCAATAGAGTCCAGGAAGTCCCCAAGGTCAACAAGGAAACGATTTACTTGAGTAATAATAAACTTGTGGAGTTTCCTTGCCAGTCTGCTCTCAGATAAATAATTAATATCTAGGGTGAATTAATAGTTAACAGACAATAACATGAACACTCAAAGAATTAATGGAACACTCAGAGTGTAAAATGAAATATCTATTAAACTTAATAACAAACAAACTGGGGATGGGTATTGGCTGTTCTGATCACAAAATAATCACCCATTTCAAAAGGCGTGATATGTATTCATTAATACATTAAACATTCACCTTTTTAGAAAAAACATAACCCATATTTCCCCAGTGGATTGAATCATATCCATACATCTGTTAGGTTACAATAATTATAATTCTCTATCTTAAGCTCAATCCTCTCCACTCCATGTTGGGCTTTTGGACCCTATATGTTCAAATGTTCTCTAAGACTAAATAAATTGGGTCCATAGTAGATTTGTTGTTCTGGTTCAGGTAGGATGTTCGCGAGGTTGCCTCTCTAAACACAGACAGAGGCTAAAAGTCCCCTGGTTGATTCATAGTGATACTGGGTTACCTGCTTTATGTGTTTAAATGGGACTCTCGCCTGTAGATTCTTCCCACATAGGATTCGTCATCTCTCCAGCCAGGAACTCCCATCAACAGTCATATCTGGTTCTAGATTTATTTAACCACTACCTGAAATTCCAGTATCAAAACATATATCTACTTGTACCATAAATACACCTATATGAACATTGAAAATGGAAGAAAGGTAAAACTCCAAGGAAAAGGGAAAATAAACAAAGGGAATTTTGACACCAGGAAAAAATAAACAAAGGAGAAAGAGGCTGTAGTGTCCCCATAAGTTATCAACCCAACAGCTGACTCCTCTCCATACAATACCCTCTACAGGGCTCTCAAATGGCTCTCAATGATACCAGATAAGCAGTGTCACCTTCTCCCATGTCTGTCACATATAGTCTCAAAGTTGAGTAATACATTGATCGATTCGGTATTTGATAACTATGTTCACTATGCCCCGTTGTACATAATTGTATTCCCTTCAAAAGAAAAGGCCCCTCACATTAAGTGTTTTAATTCATTCCCCAAATGCAATGAGTATCCAACTTATAAACAATATTATTCCATTCTGGCACCAGCTCCTGCTTGACATTCAGGTGTTTTACTCTAAATCAAATGCTTTAAGGAGGGACATCATCTCTCCTCTTCAACATGTATCTATATACCTTTACCTTAACCACTCATACGATTCATCATCATTATAACATCAAGTCAAATTTTGACAAGTCAGAAACAGAACCAAAAGTACTTTTAGCATGAGTGATTGTGACAAAACAGAATTGCACCTCAGGATGGGGCAACCGAATCCATACTCTGGGGTACCCCATTTTCATGGGTGTACAGTATGATAGTGTGTGTGGGTCTATTATTTGGTATCCAGGATCAGCTTCGACTATCTTTGGGTTCACGCAACGCTTGTAGTCCAGCTTTGGTGAAATTCACTGTCCTGAGGAAGATGTCGGGAGATACTCTCTAACCCTTGTTGCGTAGTATCCATTCTAGTCTATCCAGAATATCGCGTCATTCGATTTGACGAGACTTCCGGAGAGTGCTGGCAACGGCATTCACCGTTAATATCTAATGGACTAAGGTCATGTCTTGTGTTGGGGAATTATTGTCCTCATCCTGAAGACCCAAGGCCAGTCTATTGAAAGGCAGGGAGCTACCCTGATGATCCTGTGAATCCTATTCTACTATCAAAATGAAGTCTTCTCTACTGTCAAGTGTTTCAACGTCTGGGGATCCAGATAAAGAGGGACAGTGGTGGCTCTCTAGATGCTAGGATAGCACATTCTGTGGCTGATTTATTCCTACAGAAAAGGTAATTGGTCTCTCCCGCTGTACTGATCTATTTGAGTGTCTTGTGAGGTCTGTCAACTAGTGGCCAAGCCAGTTTAGTGATGAGCCTGCTGTGTCTTCCTTTTGCATAGAGCTTTAATTTAACTACCCTAAAGACACAGATTATTATCATCATCAGGTGGCGCACCAGAGCCATGACGGGTATTTCACCACTGAGGAGGATAGAGGAATTGTAAGCTATGAAGAGATATCAACCTTGGTCGAGCTGTATCTAACTTGGGTTGTGGAAGAGGGGTACCGATATCTTCATACCTATTAGGGTAAACTCGCCCTGACACATGTACATAAACACGAGGCACACACATACAATGTTTGCTTTCTAACTTCTAGTTTGATTAATAGATTATCTCTTTTGCTCAGAGAGGAATAATATTATTATGCGTGTCTAATGAATGCACTGCCTGTTGTATAATGGAAACAGGATGTTCGGCACATGAACTTTAAACTTGGTTGGGCTGCCAAGAGAAGCCAAACCAATGGGGTTCAGTGCATATAAATTCCAAACTTCCAATATGCCCGAGGAGAGGAGGAGAAAAAGCGACAGACCCAGGATAACACTCTTCTTTCTTTGTCTGTCTGTAATCAATATTTCATGAAAGGTTTACCAGCGCAGCTGGAACGTAGACCAACACCCTTGACCAGTATAGGGGAAATATTTCTACCTGAAGTCTTGAACCTTATATCCTCTCTCTTGAATGGTAATGGATTGTGTTTCCAGAGAGGCTATCCTTGCCATGAGTGAGGTTAATCAGGGACATTGAAGTCTAGTACCTGGCTGCTCTACACAGATCTAGTGGCGAGATGTCTGAAGTCAGACCTATGGAAGTGGTCTGAGGGTGGAAACTGACCGCATAACTAGTATCAGTCTGAATCTGGTTGTGATGTATTAATAACAGGTGAAATGGATGTGTACACCGGGCATCTTCTTCTTGCTTGCAGGAACCCTCATTATCATTATTATTATTATTGACGCTGGTGTCAGCTGACGTGCTTGATGTGCCGTGGAGGAGAAGAGTCGCCTTCAGGCAGCTGATCTGGTGGAAGAAGCGGCCTTGTACAAAGAACTTTATATGCCAATACTCAGGTCAAGAGGAGTTCCAGGCAACCAAAGGAGAGACCAGGTGAACGATATTCTACCACATGTATCTACATCACTCAAATACTGATGACTGACAAACTACTGGTGGAATGATGATCCGCTCCTCCAGAATCCTCGCACAAATACTCAGTGTTGTTTCTGTTTGTCTTGAACTTGAACTTCGTTTGTTTTGTGGAGTCTGAATCTTGATTAAAGACTCGGGTTCTACCTATCTGAAAACTGTTCTCTTATCATCAGGTGGTGATCTGTTTGTCTATAGTGATAGGAAAATAAGTCAGTGTCCGGGCACCGCCCCGGGGTCAATAAGGTAATAGTAAGACAGAAGTAAGAACCCAAAGGTCTTGACAACCACTGAGATCCGGGCCAGTGTTGTCACACGACACAAAATGGTGGCCAGTATGGGGAACTAGATAGATTCTAGTTCTATCGAAGATTATAGTCCTATAAGATCTCTGCTATAGGATCGAGTACAGTCTCGTTAGATGTTTATTGTGATAATCTGCCCTGTCTGGTGCAGTTCGGTATAACCTTTTCTGTCTAACCTATTTGTTGTCAGGGAAACGGCGACTGACTATTCTGTTGACTGACTTGGACGAACACACCACTTGCAAACACCGCAACACCTTGTCATTGTCTATTGATTGGTACATTGTTGTATATACCTTGATAGATAATGGTTGTCCATTGACTACCCGGTAATGGTTGTCCATTGACTAACACGGAAGTTAGACTCCAGTGGAGTCTAGTACCTGACTTCCTGGGCATAACAGCACGAGAAATGGCCTCACCACAACTGAATCTTGAGGAGGTGAAGGCTAAAGGTCGAGAAATTGGTCTAGAAGAGGGGGGGGGGGGGAGTTACGGAAATATGTTCAGGATGTTGAAAGATAATTCCGACAAGACGAGAGAGAAGCCAGGAAACATGAGGCAGAGCGCGAAGCCAGGAAATTCGAGGCCGAACAAGCGGCTAGAGATCATGAGTTCCGGATGAAGGAATTGGAAGTTAAGGCACAAGTTGCTAGGGAAACCGTGGGAGCTATGGGGGAAGCGGCACTCCCTGGTACACCAACTGCCGGAAGCATCGCCTATCAAGCCATGAAGTTTCCTTCAAGGAAGACAAAGTAAGAATAGACCAGTATCTTCAAAAATGTACTGCGATCGCTACTGCAATGGGATTGGAAAGGGGAAAATGGTGTTTGAAGATCTCCCAGGGACTCCGCGGTAGCGCCTACGAAATATATTCCAGACTACCTCCAGGTCTGGAGAATGATTTTTCAGAGTTGGAAAGGGCGTTACTGAAACACTTCGAGATGACCGCAGATAAATATCGGACGTTGTTCCACTCGTCCCGACAAGAGACCGGTGAATTATATTCAGCTTATGCTGTACGCCTCAAGTCGTACCTATTAAAATGGATGTCTCTGGCTGGATTCAAAAAGGACTACGAAAGTCTTGAAGAGTTGGTAGTTGTCGACCAAATGAAATCCCAAATGGCTAAGCCACTCCAAACTGTCTTGGCGGAAAATGGAGCAGAACGATTGGAGACCGTGGGTACTTTGGCAGAACGCTATGCGACAGCACATAAGGATTCTGTCACTCCAGCTCCAACACCACCAAAACCGGGAAAAGTTACTACGGAACCACCGGTGGATAAAAATGGAAAGAAACAAAAAGAGGGTTCCATTTCACATAATCCGGACAAGTCTTCGGGAAAGTCCACGGAACAACGACCTGCCAAAACCGGGTTGTCAAAAATTTACTGCAAACATTGCAGAACAACTACGCATAATACAGTGGATTGTAGGAGCAAGCCAACAGAACCCAAGTACGTAGCTTGCATAGCTAGGACTGGGAGAAAAACTATGGAAGAGAAAGCTCCTAAAGATAACCGACCAGCTGTGGTCGAGGTTATTAAAGTCAATGGACAACCAGTGGAGTGTTTATATGACTCAGGGCTGTTTGAGGAAGCCATCATAGCAGAACACCTGGTTAGTCCAGAGTCTCTTACAGGGGAGATGATGGAGGTACAAATGGCGACAAAAAGTTCAGTTGCTATATCTGTACCGATAGCCTTAGTAGACATTAATTGCAGATATGTCCGGGGAACTATAAAGGCAGCTGTCTTGAGTGATCCACGTTTTCCCCTAATTTTGGGAAATAAATTAGTGGTCCTGGGTGAACCCATCACGCCCATGGTGGCAAGGGAAAAACCATACAGATCCAAAGGATGTTCGTATCAGCAGCCCGGTAATATTTCCAGCACTCTAACCCCTCAGAGGAGAGACTTTCAACGACAAGGTGTGATCTTGCACACTTGTCAAACTCAGGTGCCCAAGAATAGTGAGCCCTCTACGAGGAGGCCTTACTTTAGATGGAAACACCGTAGGCCTAGGCATCACCTAGACGATAAGGCAATAGCAGGCTTAACAAAAACGCCCGATTTCCAAGGTATTTGGAAGCAAAAGAAAGATTGTATGTCAGTTTCGGAAGGGGAAGCGCACAAGAAAGAGAGGAATGGAGTTATACTAGAGGGAAGTAATTCTCCGTCTAATTTGTTAGGAGTTGCCTCTAACATCTCCAGTACACCTTGAAGGAGAAAACCTAGTCGGTGGGTGGACGGCTGTCAACCAAACCGAGATAGTGAATCTCAGATATGTTTCCAGCCTAATGCTAATCTTAGTTCTCCGAAGGATATGAGGGGAAGTGGTTCTTTGAAGCTAGTAACGGCGATAGGAAATACGCAACAGCTCTATTAAGGCAGAGGAGAGACCGTAGGGACAGCACACATCCTTGAGGTAGTGGTAAGAGACTGTCTATTCTTCAGGTCCAATAACGCATCTCATGTTTTCCCAGGGATTGGCGTAAAACAGAAGAATGATCCCATAGGGGATATCTTCATATAGAACGGAGTAGGGGGGTTGCCCATCTGAGTGCAATTCGGAACCATAGTTCGATGGTACCGTACTTTGGTCTGGGAATCGGCCTATGTGACAAAACAGAATTGCACCTCAGGATGGGGCGGCCGAATCCACACTCTGCGGTACCACATTTTCATGGGTGTACAGTATGATAGTGTGTGTGGGTCTATTATTTGGTATCCAGGACCAGCTTCGACTATCTTTGGGTTCACGCAACGCTTGTAGTCCAGCTTTGGTGAAATTCACTGTCCTGAGAAAGATATCGGGAGATACTCTCTAACCCTTGTTGCGTAGTATCCATTCTAGTCTATCCAGAATATCGCGTCATTCGATTTGACGAGACTTCCGGAGAGTGCTGGCAACGGCATTCACCGTTAATATCTAATGGACTAATGGTCATGTCTTGTGTTTTGGTATTATTGTCCTCATCCTGAAGACCCATGGCCAGTCTATTGAAGGGCAGGGAGCTACCCTGATGATCCTGTGAATCCTATTCTACTGTCAAAATGAAGTCCTGTCTACTGTCAAGTGGCTCAACGTCTGGGGATCCAGATAAAGGGGGACAGTGGTGGCTCTCTAGATGCTAGGATAGCACATTCTGTGGCTGATTTATTCCTACAGAAAAGGTAATTGTTCTCTCACGCTGTACTGATCTATTTGAGTGTCTTGTGAGGTCTGTCAACTAGTGGCCAAGCCAGTTTAGTGATGAGCCTGCTGTGTCTTCCTTTTGCATAGAGCTTTAATTTAACTACCCTAAAGGAGGGGGGGGGGCACTAGCGACACAGATTATTATCATCATCAGGTGGCGCACCCAAGCCATGACGGGTATTTCACCACTGAGGAGGATAGAGGAATTGTAAGATATGAAGGGATATCAACCTTGGTCGAGCTGTATCTAACTTGGGTTGTGGAAGAGGGGTACCGATATCTTCATACCTATTAGGGTAAACTCGCCCTGACACATGTACATAAACACGAGGCACACACATACAATGTTTGCTTTCTAACTTCTAGTTTGATTAATAGATTACCTCTTTTGCTCAGAGAGGAATAATATTATTATGCGTGTCTAATGAATACACTGCCCGTTGTATAATGGGAACAGGATGTTCTGCACATGAACTTTACACTTGGTTGGGCAGCCAAGAGAAGCCAAACCAATGGGGTTCAGTGCATATAAATTCCAAACTTCCCATATGCCCGAGGAGATAGGAGAAAAAGTGACAGACCCAAGAAGACACTCTTCTTTCTTTGTCTGTCTGTAATCAATATTTCAGGAAAGGTTTACTGTCAGAGTCTTGCATAACACAAGACAAGTAGCTCGTTTTCTTGCAAGTGTGAAGTAATATCAAACTATCAAATCACACGAAGTGAATATCCGAAAGTATTATTCACACGCTTTATTGACGCGCGGCATTAATTATCGCACAAACATCGCGCACTGACAATCTATAGCAATCATTTCAACATGAACAAGATCACTACAATACATAATAATACATGCAAGCAATAAACATCTCACTTACAGTTAAACTATACAAGCATTCGACTCAGTCTCCCACTGTCGTACAGGCTAGCTCTCAAGGCAGATTCAAACTCAACTCGCTTTCCCTTGCGACCTGTCCTTTCAACGATCTCAGCCCGTCTGCCAGTTCTGGCGTCCTACACGCTTACACGCACATGTCAGCTGGTGTCCCCTGCACGGTTCACGGGGTGAACTCAATTGCTGTGCGTGGCTGCTTATCCAGGCGTCGGCAAAGACGCCGCGTTCTCTCTGCCGTGTCTAACCTTACTCAGGGTTGCGTGTTGTTATGGTGTCTGGCGTTGGTACAGACAACGCGTCGCAACCTCGGATGTGAGACCTTGACACTCTCCACACCCCTTTTTCATGAAAGGATTTCCTTACATGTATAATATATCTCTAGGTGTTCTTCAACATGTCAAAGTCGAACATTATACATTAACAATTATCATAAATATATACAGGTGAATAGTCAACAATATGTATACACCACTTATGTTGCACTATGACGTACAACAGTCAAGTACAATCTATTTAATGGGCATTACCTCGCTGTGACCCAGCTAGTCCGGTAGGTATCGGCTAAACTGGCCCCTACCTCACAACCAAGAACAAAAATACTAAAATAATCAGGTCAAGCCGTGAGCTTCTCCCTCTGAGATGACTCCTCCATCAGACCTCTGTTTAGAGTTTCTAATGAAGGTCAACAGTTTTGGCAATATACTGTCCATATCTAAACGATGTTACATTGACATGTTATTTATCAAGCACACATGTTAATGGTTACAATACATATTTACATATCACCAACAATTTAGAATAATGTCCCCTGGTTATTATACAGAAAAATTAGGAACAATAATTTATCGTCGTTTACAAGACATAACTTACAATTGGAAATTTATTTCTTAGTGTCATAATTTGATCCTTATTGACAAATGTGCACAAAAAGTCACGTTTGTAAAGAAGCAATCAAGTTACGATGCTGAGATTACATCCTATACAAATCAACATATACAATTCCGTATATGGAAATATTTTAAATCACATTTTAATACAATTGTCATACATTTATATACTTTTAATATTACTATGCAAAAAATCGGAAGTATACAGCTGTACTATTACATGTGTTGTGATGTCATTCAAACAAAGCTGGTCCGTTCCTTGATGGATCTTCTATAAACGGAGTAGTAGTTGTTACTATCAGCTGTTGGATCATCTCTTCCGTCTTCTGCTCGGATTGTACTGTCGCAGTCATCTTTCGTACCTGGTTAAAACGTCTTGGGCACCTCGGTCTGGATACTTTAGGATTACCTCACGTTTTAGTGGCTTGGTAACTTCTTGGATCCTCTAGTGTTGTCCCGTGACACTTCTCCGTAGTGTCTGGTTGTTAAAATATTTATGTATTTACAATAATAATTACATTCTTTCTCATATCTCACAGTTATACAACACATTAGTTTACATAATACTGATTTCAATCTTTCACATATCTCACAATTATATACGCATTCATTCGCATGATAATAATAAGAATCACAATATGTACATAAGTTATATACATTGGGAGATACAATCTTCCTCATCACAATGGTGTACACAGCGTTACTGACACATTGTCACCATTGGCTGTGGTACTGAGCACTATCTACGTTGCAGTTTTATACACTCTCTGCACTGTGCTCTGGTGTCGACTGGGTATTAGGTTCGTTGTATGGACATCTCGACAAAAGGTCTGCAAGACAGTTTTGTGAACCTTTTATGTGGTTAACCTCATAGCTATAGTCCTGCAGAAGAAGGGACCATCTTGCCACCCTGCTGTTACTAGGCGTTCCTCTGGTAACAATTGTCAGCGGAGTATTATCTGTTTCAATAATGAAATGTTTGCCTAACAGAAATCTAGAAAGTTTACGTACCGAAAATACCATGGCAAGAGCCTCGAGTTCCGGTGTACTGTAATTTCGTTCGCTGGTGTTCAGTTTTCGAGAGACGTAGTATACTGGGTACAAGATTTGGTAGTGTTCTTGGAGAAGCACACCTCCAATGGCTACGGAGCTCGCATCACATCTTAATCTAAAAGTAATATTCAAATTTGGCAATTTCAAAATAGGTGATTTAGAAAAATAAGAAAGAATTTTCGTAAATGCTGGCCTTAAACATTCACTGTTTACAATCCCATTGGGGTGTTTATTTGTTAGTAGATCAGTGAAACATTTGGTCAATTCAGCAAAATGAGGAATAAACTGTCTATAATAGTTTAAAAGACCTAACACACTTCGCAACTGTTTCTTAGTTGTCGGAAGCGACAATTTCATAATTCTGGACATGATGTTATCGTCAGTTGATATAAAGCCATTTGAGATCTTATAGCCCAAAAATGAAATTTCATGAAAAGCTATATCCACTTTGGACGGTTTTACAGTCAGTCCATGATGTCTAATTCTGTCAAATGTTTGCTGTAGTGCTGTTATGTGCTCTGTCATGTCCTTTGTGTGTATGCAAATGTCGTCCATGTACCAAATGATGTTAGCAATGTCTGTCAAAAGAATTCTTGTCATTCTGACGAAGGTAGCTGGTGCATTGACTAATCCAAAAGGTAGTTTACACCATTCGTATAAACCCCAAGGTGTGGCAAATGCAGTCAGATGTATACTATCAGGATGTACAGCTATCTGCAAGTAGCCTTTTGTCATGTCAAGTTTAGTAAAATAACGTGAGTCAGATAGTTCAGTCAAGATGTCTTCACAGTTGCTCATTGGTTCTAAATCCAACTGTGTAATGCTGTTGAGCTTACGATAGTCCACACAAAGTCTAATAGTGTTGTCCTTTTTGCGTACCAAAACTATTGGTGAACAGAAATGAGATTGTGAACGTCGAATGATATGATTTGTTTCTAAATCAATGATTTCTTGATGAAGTTTTTCTTTATAGTGTATAGGAATGGAATATGGTCTACACTTAATAGGAACGTCAGATGTTAAGATGATTTGGTGTTGCACTAAATCTGTCTGTCCTGGGCTGTCCGAAAAGATCGTCCTGTAGTCTTGTATCAGTTGTCTGCAACTGTCAGTTTGTGTCTGTGTCAGGTTAGGATTTAACTTAATGTCTTGTAAGTTGGTCGTTGTGTCAAGAACTGGTGTCGGTATCTCGTCAGTGTCGTTGACGTCCGTCTGGTCCACTATGGAGGTGCTTGCTGCAGTCTCTACTTGTTCGTCTTGCCTGTGGTGATAAGGTTTGAGCATGTTAATATGGAAAATTTTATGTTTGTCCCTAACTGCAATCTCGTAATCTACCGTCGAAATTTGTCGTAGCACTTTGAACGGTCCTTGCCATGAGTCAGTTAGGAGATGTCTATCACTTGGCAAAAGAAGAAGAACGTCCTGTCCTGGCGTCAGTGTAATAGTTCTATTTCCTCTGTTAGCATATTGTCGGTAAATAGCTCCTGATTTTTGGAGAGCTTCTTTGGCTAATATACATGATTTCATAATTCTATCACGCAATGATGTTACATGTTCATATGGTGAAATGGGTATAGACACAGTTGTACTTCCAGTCAACACAGATATATACAGAGATAATGGGCCGCGTTGTTGTGCACCATATAACATTTCGAATGGTGAGAACCCAGTGCTGGAATGTGGCACTTCCCTGTATGCAAACAAAATGGCAGGCAGATAAGTATCCCAATCTTCAGGATGTTCTTGGGTTACCTTAGAGAGCATATGTTTCATATCGCCATTAATCTTTTCTACTATACCGGTCGAATGTGGGTGATATGGACTGTTGAAGCATTGTTTAACACCCAACATTTTGGTAAAGGCTTGTGTAGTCGAGGAAATAAATTGGCTACCACGATCTGAAAGGATGGTATCAGGGAATCCTACCCTCGCAAAAATATGAAAGAACACTTCCATGATGTCGTTGGAAGTTATGTTCTTCATTGGAATTGCCTCTGGCCAACGAGTACACAGATCAATGTGTGTTACAATGTATCTATTACTTTTAGATGTTATGTGGTTCAGAGGACCAACTATATCGACCGAGATCTTTTCAAACGGTCTACTAGCCAAATCAGTAACTTGCAATTCAGCTTGTGGGTGTTTACCCTTTTTGACAAGCTTTTGACAGATGTCACACGATCTGCAATACTGTTTGGTATCGTTGCAAAACTTTGGCCAATAAAATTGAGTAAGTAACCTTGCTCTAGTTTTAGCATAAGCCATGTGTTCTGCAAAGGGTATGTCATGAGCTATGTTCAATGCTTGCTTGCGGTTTTCTAACGGTAGCACTGTTTGTTCTATAGTGCTGGAACCTTTGGTGTAATACCGTGTTAGAATTCCATTCTTGAGAGCAAAGTACCATTGAGCATTCTTTGCTACTCTTGGCTTTTGGCCTATAAGTTTAAAATACTTTTGCAGAGATCGATCGGCTTTCTGAGATGTTATAAACGTCTCCCTAGTTTTCTCAGGAGATGTTACAACAGGACTTACTCGTTGTAAAGCCTCTGTTTGATCGATTCGATCTTGCATCTGTGCAGTAGATCTAGTTACTGCGTTTACTACATTACAACGATCATTCTCATCACACATTGATGTTACATTCACACAATTACATGTATGTTCTGGCATAGCCAGGTTGGTATTTGTACATTCAATTACAGGTGGTAATACATCATGAATGGTGATTGGTGATGAAGGTGAAGTGGTAGTATCAATATTACAACTGACAGATGATGTATTGATGTCATGTGGTATGTCATTCACTTCAGGAAGGTTTCCAATAATAATATCACAGCAAGGATTGGTTAATGCTGCGCATTTCACCTTTCCTGTAAGGAATGGTGTAGTTATATATGCCCATGCAAGTGGATATTTCTCTATGTTTCCTGAGAATGTCCTGCATGTGACATATTTACCACTATATTGTGTTGGTAAAATATAATCTCTCTTTACACCAATGAGAGTACTCCCGCTATCACGTAAGACTGTGGCAGCTTTACCATTAACATACCCCTGGTGTATGTTTAGTATACATTTGGAGTTTACTACAGAATTGGCCTCCTCACTGGTAATAGGTATAGAATGGCCGCATGTTAACACGCCATCCTCATGAAATTGATCACAAATGGTACATTTTTCCTGATGGAACAGTTCAATGGAATGTGCTGAGTTCACTGGGTGATCTTGTACACTTTCGTCTTCTGATGAAGAACTGTCAAACATGGCTGCATTAGCCTTTTTGGTCATTGACTTGCCTTTACAATCCTTTCGCCAGTGACCAGAAGCCTTACAAAGGTAACATTTTGTAAGTTTTTTGTAGTTCTTCCTTTCTTTATCTTGCTTAGAAATGTAATTATGCAAGTAAGCAGTGTACCCAGGATGTTGGTCGCACATATCATGCTCATTGTGTGTATAGTTGCAATATCTACACTGATATAATTTCTCTGCACCTTGTTTATAAGGTCTTTGTTTGGTATTTGACCCTGCCTGATATTTGCCATATGTAGCTGCTGCTACAAAGTCTGTGCTGGTCAGACTACTAGAGAAACAATGCTTATTGGCTGCAAAATAACCAGAGCCACGACTTTCAATCTGTTGAACACTTTCGCACTGACATTCCAACAAAAATTTAGAAAAGGGGGCTGGGAGAGATGCAATAATCTTATCTCTCAACATAAGGTCAACCAATTTGTCATAACTTCCATTTACTTTCGCTGCTGACAGCCATTTATAAAAAATATTTTGAATTTCTGAGATGTAATCAGAGAACGTGTGTGTTGGCTTAGGAGACAACTTCCTAAACTGTTCTCTATAACCTGATTCATCTAGCAAAAAATGTGACATAATTTTTGCTTTAATGTAAAGATAATCTTCTTTCAGGTCATTTGGGATCGACTCTATAACTTTAAGAGGTTCCCCAGAAAGACTTCTTACATATACTATCCCCCATTCAGGTTTAGGGATTTTGTAATGATCCATAACAAATTCAAAATTTTGGGTAAATGCTGCTATGCAATCACCTGTGTTGTAACTTCTGATCAGACCTTGGTACTTCTTATGAGGTTGATCTTTGTCTGTTTCTCTATTCACTTTCCCTTTAGAACATTCAGCTTTTAGCTGTTCAATTTTCAGTTGTGTTTCTTGCTCTTCTCTCTTACTTTGGGCTAAGATCTCAGCTTGCCTCACTGCTGCTTCTGACTGTTTTAGAGCAGCTTCTGATTGTGCTTGTTGAAGCTTTAGAGCAGCTTCTGATTCTGCCTCTTTACTTTTCAGAGCAACTTCTGATTGTTTTAGAGCAGCTTCTGATTGTGCTTGTTGAAGCTTTAGAGCAGCTTCTGCTTGTGCATATTGAAGCTTTAGAGCAGCTTCTGATTCTGCCTCTTTACTTTTCAGAGCCCTTTCGGCTGCTCTCTCATCCCTCTCACTAATTTGCTCTTGTTTCAAACAATATTCTGCATATTTACTTTAACTCCATGCTCTCAATCCCTCACCAGACATATTCATTTTTGAACCCATTTCAATGCAATCGTTTAAAGAAGACATGATGAACAATAGGTATGATGGAATAAATATAAACAAAATTACTTATGATGTTAGTAAGTTACAAATATTTATAGCACAGTTAATGTCTAAAGCCAGACTAACGAAAGTATAAAGAAAGCTGAAAAAAAAATTTTATACTCAAGTAATCCTTGGGTACTGTGCTGTTCAGTGGTGCTCGAAATCACACTGGAACGTCTTTCGGGTTGACGCACAAAAAAATTTTGAAGTTCACCAAACTCAGGTAAAGTTGTCACAAAAACCCTGTACTTTTTAAACTAAACAAAATTAGAACGTTTGTAAATGTATGGTGTGTGTAATGTCACTGAAGTCTGTAAAGGTTTGTATGCTGTCAAGTATTATTGTTAGTCGTTACCACAATCAACAACTTTCACGCTCACACTGACTCTATTCAATGACATTCAAGGGCACGGCCGCCATTTTGGATTTTAGGTACAAAATTTGTTGACTTTAGTGCTAAGTCTGAAGACGCATCGGTTGGCTTCAAATAATATCTTCACACTTATAATTTAATTAAATCAACTCTATTAATTCGTTACTTTACCTTAATTTATGACTTGCGCACTTCTATCGGAATGTTTACATTCACTTCAAACTCGGACAAAAAAAAAATTATACGTTCGCATTTGATTCAAAACCCGGACGAAAGCCACCACATTCGCACTTGTCAGAGTCTTGCATAACACAAGACAAGTAGCTCGTTTTCTGGCAAGTGTGAAGTAATATCAAACTATCAAATCACACGAAGTGAATATCCGAAAGTATTATTCACACGCTTTATTGACGCGCGGCATTAATTATCGCACAAACATAGCGCACTGACAATCTATAGCAATCATTTCACTACAATACATAATAATACATGCAAGCAATAAACATCTCACTTACAGTTAAACTATACAAGCATTCGACTCAGTCTCCCACTGTCGTACAGGCTAGCTCTCAAGGCAGATTCAAACTCAACTCGCATTCCCTTGCGACCTGTCCTTTCAACGATCTCAGCCCGTCTGCCAGTTCTGGCGTCCTACACGCTTACACGCACACGTCAGCTGGTGTCCCCTGCACGGTTCACGGGGTGAACTCAATTGCTGTGCGTGGCTGCTTATCCAGGCGTCGACAAAGACGCCGCGTTCTCTCTGCCGTGTCTAACCTTACTCAGGGTTGCGTGTTGTTATGGTGTCTGGCGTTGGTACAGACAACGCGTCGCAACCTCGGATGTGAGACCTTGACATTTACCAGCGCAGCTGGAACGTAGACCAACACCCTTGACCAGTATAGGGGAAATATTTCTACCTGAAGTCTTGACCCTTATATCCTCTCTCTTGAATGGTAATGGATTGTGTTTCCAGAGAGGCTATCCTTGCCATGAGTGAGGTTAATCAGGGACATTGAAGTCTAGTACCTGGCTGCTCTACACAGATCTAGTGGCGAGATGTCTGAAGTCAGACCTATGGAAGTGGTCTGAGGGTGGAAACTGACCGCATAACTAGTATCAGTCTGAATCTGGTTGTGATGTATTAATAACAGGTGAAATGGATGTGTATACCGGGCATCTTCTTCTTGCTTGCAGGAACCCTCATTATCATTATTATTATTATTGACGCTGGTGTCAGCTGACGTGCTTGATGTGCCGTGGAGGAGAAGAGTCGCCTTCAGGCAGCTGATCTCAACTCCAGTCTGGTGGAAGAAGCAGCCTTGCACAAAGAACTTTATATGCCTATACTCAGGTCAAGAGGAGTTCCAGGCAACCAAAGGAGAGATCAGGTGAACGATATTCTGCCACCGTTATCTACATCACTCACATACTGATGACTGACAAACTACTGGTGGAATGATGATCCGCTCCTCCAGAATCCTCGCACAAATACTCAGTGTTGTTTCTGTTTGTCTTGAACTGGAACTTCGTTTGTTTTGTGGAATCTGAATCTTGATTAAAGACTCGTGTTCTACCTATCTGAAAAGTGTTCTATTATCATCAGGTGGTGATCTGTTTGTCTATAGTGATAGGAAAATAAGTCAGTGTCCGGGCACCGTCCCGGGGTCAATAAGGTAATAGTAGACAGAAGGAAGAACCCAAAGGTCTTGACAACCACTGAGATCCGGGCCAGTGTTGTCACACGACATAAGGGAACACATTGTTTTGAATTTCATTTTCTCATTTTTGTTTATCTTAAAAGCAATTTTTTTTTTTTTACAATTCTGAGTTCTTGTTGAATAGACTTGTTTGTTCACTATTATTTGTGCATGCGTCTTCTTCTTCCTGTGGTCTATGATGTATGCCGTTGATGACCATGTATGTCCACAGTCTTCTGCCTAGTGTACCATTTCAGTCACAGACGTTCATCCCTGTTATGCGGTCAAACTGTCCAGCATCTACTCTCTTCCCCCCCCCACCCCCGGCTTTCCTCCCCTCCAGCTTTCTCCTTGAACCAACATCTCCTAGTTTTTCACTTCTCATGACATACCCAAAGAATGTAAATTATCCTCTTCTGATGCGAGATGCTAGTTCTCTTTGTGAGTATGTCTGAACAACACCTGATAGGGTAGCATAATGGTTGGGGCATCTTGCAGTCCGTGCTATACAATAACTAAGTGAAATTAGTAATATATGATGATGATGAAAACGATGATAACAAATGCGACGACGACAACACCAACAATAACAATAATATTAACAATAACAATAACAACAGCACAAAAACAACGATAACAGTGACAACAGAAACAATAACACAGAAATACAAACAAACCACAAACAAAAATAATAACAACAACAATATCAATAGGACTATAATAAAAATAATAATATTGACGTCAACAACATCAACAGCACCAATAACAACAATGATCGTATCAACAATATAATAACAACAATAATAATAACAACAATAATAACAATAATAATATCATTTTATGATAATACTAATAATAATAGCAATAATAATAACAGTCACAACAACATCAATCCTTATAACAAAAATAACAACACCATGCATGAAACAATAATAGCAATAACAGCATTAAAAAAAACAATAATACTAACAATATCATCAACAACAACAACAACATTAAACATCGTGTCAACAACTATTACCCCATATTGTGTAGCTAACATGGGTGCTAATGGTATCTTATATATATATATATATACTAGCTGACCCGCCCGGCTTCGCCCAGGCCCTGGAGGGGATCTATCTATCTATCAGTCTGTCTGTCTGTCTGCTTGTTTGTCTGTCTGTCTGGCTGACCCGGCCCGGCTTCACCCAGTCCCTGGTGGGGAGCATCTCATTTAATTCATATAAGTAGTCATATAAGCTCCCGTTCCCGACTATCTGTCTGTCTGTCTGTCTGTCTGTCTGTCTGACCCGGCCCGGCTTCACCCAGTCCCTGGTGGGGAGCATCTCATTTAATTCATATACGTAGTCATATAAGCACCCGTTCCCGACTATCTGTCTGTCTGTCTGTCTGTCTGTCTGTCTGTCTATCTGTCTGTCTGTCTGAGCTGGCCCGGCTTCACCCAGTGCCTGGTGGGGAGCATCTCATTTAATTCATATAAGTAGTCAAATAAGCTCCCGGTCCCGACTATCTGTCTGTCTGTCTGTCTGTCTGTCTGTCTGTCTGTCTGTCTGTCTGTCTGTCTGACCCGGCCCGGCTTCACCCAGTCCCTGGTGGGGAGCATCTCATTTAATTCATATACGTAGTCATATAAGCTCCCGTTCCCGACTATCTGTCTGTCTGTCTGTCTGTCTGTCTGTCTGTCTGTCTGTCTCTCTGTCTATCTGTCTGAGCTGGCCCGGCTTCACCCATTCCCTGGTGGGGAGCATCTAATTTAATTCATATAAGTAGTCAAATAAGCTCCCGTTCCCGACTATCTGTCTGTCTGTCTATCTATCTGACCCGGCGTGGTTTCGCCCAGCGCCTGGCGCACAGTAATTTAAAAGAATGTCCTTCCACACACCATCCATTATTTTTAATGAAAACTGTTTTCAATCATGACTGTAGATAGCTTCTTTAAGCATAAATAGATGGGTTACAATGTTTTGCATTATGCATTATTTTTATGAAAACTTTGAAAATGCCTTAAAGATTATATCATTATTTAATATAACTCATATGCCTGTAAATAACAATAGAGAAAGAGTTTAAAAATAGTGCAAGTAAGTCCAACAATATGACTATAAAGTATATAGAAATGTTATTAAAAGTTATGCCCCTTGAAATAACTTTTCTAGAGTGAAGTCCCCCTGCTATATAGAAATTATATAATGAAAAATGAAATATTAAATGTTATTAAGTAAGTAGCCGGTTTTACACTAAGAAACTATTACAGTCGGTTGCACAGGAATGAAAGGAAGACGTGTAGAAAATTTCATCTCAATCGGATGTACCGTTATCGAACCCATCCAATACATAGCCAACCACATACAGTCTCTTTTATATATATACTAGCTGACCCTGCCCGGCTTCGCCCAGTCCTTGGTGGGGAGCATCTCATTTAATTCATATAAGTAGTCATATAAGCTCACGTTCCCGTTACCGACTGTCTGTCTGTCTGTCTGTCTGTCTGACCCGGCATCGCCCAGTCCTTGGTGGGGAGCATCTCATTTAATTCATATAAGTAGTCATATAAGTTCCCGTTCCCGACTATCTGTATGTCTGTCTGTCTTGGGTAAATGGAGGAGGGAGGAGGAAGAGGGAGGTGGAGGAGGGAAGAGGAGGGAGGAGGAGGGAGGAGGAGACAGGAGGAATAGGAGGGAGGAGGAGGGATTAGGAAGAGGAGGGAGGAGTAGGGTGGAGGAGGAGGGGAGGAGGAGGGAGGAGGAAGAGGGAGAAGGAGGGAGGAGGAGATCGCAGGAAGAGGAGGAGGAGGAGAGGGAGGAGGAGGAGGGAGAGGGAGGAGGAGGGAGAAGGAGGAGAGAGTAGGCGGAGGGAGGAGGCGGAGGGAGCAGGAAGAGGGAGGAAGAGGGAGAAGGAGGGAGGAGAAGGAGGAGGGAGGAGGAAGGAGGAGTAGGGATGAATAGGAGGGAGGAGAAGGGAGGAGGAGGGATTAAGAGAAAGAGGGGGGAAAGGGGAGAAGGAGGAGGGAAGAGGAGGAGGAAGAGGGATGAGGAGGGAGGAGGAGGGAGGAGGGAGGATGAGGAGGAGGGAGGAGGAGGAGGGAGGATGGTGAAGGAGGAGGAGGAGGAGGGTGAAGGAGGAGGAGGAGGGGGAGGAGGGAGGGGGAGGAGGAGGGAGAAGGAGGAGGAGGGAGGAGGAGAACGTAGGTGGGGGAGGATGAGAAGGGAGGAGGGAGAGGGAGGAGGAAGAAGGAGGAGGAAGAGGGAGGAGGTGGAGGGAGAAGGAGGAGGGAGGAAGAGGTAGAAGGAGGAGGGAGAAGGAGGAGGGGGAGGATGAGGAGGAATGATGAGGAGGGAGGAGGAGGAAGATGGATGTGGAGGAAGGAGGAGGAGGGAGGAGGAGAGGGAGGAGGAGGGAGGAAAAGGGAGGAGGGAGAGGGAGGAGGAGGGAGGAGAAGGGAGGAGGAGGGATTAAGAGAAAGAGGGGGCAAAGGGGAGAAGGAGGAGGGAGGAGGGAGGAGGAGGAGGAAGAGGGATGAGGAGGGAGGAGGAGGGAGGAGGGAGGATGAGGAGGAGGGAGGAGGAGGAGGGAGGATGGTGAAGGAGGAGGAGGAGGAGGGAGGAGGGTGAAGGAGGAGGAGGGAGGGGGAGGGAGAAGGAGGAGGAGGGAGGAGGAGAACGTAAGTGAGGGAGGATGAGAAGGGAGAGGGAGGAGGAGGAGAGAGGAGGAGGGAGGAGGTGGAGGGAGAAGGAGGAGGGAGGAAGAGGTAGAAGGAGGAGGGAGAAGGAGGAGGGGGAGGATGAGGAGGAATGATGAGGAGGGAGGAGGAGGAAGAGGGATGTGGAGGAAGGAGGAGGAGGGAGGAGAAGGGAGGAGGTAGAGGGAGGAGGTAGAGGGAGGAAAAGGGAGGAGGAGAGAGGAGGAGGAGGGAGGAGGAGAAGGGAGTAGGAGGGATGAGGAGAAGGGAGGAGGAGAGGGAGGAGGAGGGAGAAGAGAGGGAGGAGGGAGAGGGAGGAGGAAGAAGAGTGAGGAGGAGGAGGAGTGAGGAGGAAGAAGGAGGAGGAAGAGGGAGGAGGAGTATGGAGGAGGAAGAGGAGGGAGAGGGAGGAGGGGAAGAGGAAGAGGGTAGGAGGAGGAGGGGAGAGGAGGAGGAGGAGAAGGGAGGAGGAGGGAGGAGGTAGTAGGATGATTGATTGCCATCCCACCAGGTTAATATGTTATCGCGGACCTCAGAGAGAAGTGTCTATGTAGAAGACCATTTCCTGGACGTACGTATTTTGGGAGGGGGAGGAGGGAGGAGGGAGGAGGAGGAAGAAGAAAAAAAAACGATGACAGTGGGCTGCACTGGAATGAAAAGAAGACGTGTAGAAAATTTCATCTCAATCGGATGGGCCGTTCGCGAGCGCATAAAGGACATACGGACAGACAGACAGACAGACAGACGGAGATCCTTTTTTATATATAAGATATTGGATCAAGTTATGTGAGTCCATTCAAATCGCAAGTGATAAGGGAGACATAAGAAGCATGTATGAAGGAATAAAGAAAGCCTGTGGTCCAGTGATCAAAAGAAGTGCACCATTGAAAACCTTGACTGGAGAAGTCATCACTGATAAGAAACAGCAGATGGACAGATGGGTAGAGCACTATTTGGAGCTTTACTCAAGTGAGACCAAACTAGCGGATAATGCCCTCAACGCCATAAAGGCTCTACCAACTCTTGACCACCTGGACACACTTCCCACCATAACAGAAGTTAAGTGTGCTATAAATGAACTTGCATCTGGCAAGGCTCCAGGTAAGGATGGGATTCCAATAGAGGTTATCAGGAGTGGGCAAGACACACTCACTATACAGATCCACCAGCTAATAGAGCTATGCTGGCGTGAAGGACAAGTCCCACAGGATTTCAAAGATTCAAGCATCATAACACTGTACAAGAACAAGGGCGATCGGAGCGACTGCAACAACTATAGGGGTATCTCACTTCTGTGTATTGTTGGAAAAGTATTTGCCAGAATTGTTCTGCGCAGACTTCAAGTCCTAGGAGATCAAGTCTACCCCGAATCACAGTGTGGCTTTCGACAGAACCGGTCTACCACTGATATGATATTCTCATTGCGACAAATGCAAGAAAAATGCCGTGAACAGAATCAACCACTGTTTATTGCCTTCATCGACCTCACAAAGGCATTTGATTTGGTCAGTCGTGAGGGTCTGTTCAAGGCACTAAAGAAGATTGGCTGCCCACCAACTCTTCTGTCCATTGTGGAATCATTCCACACAGGCATGAAGGGTATAATCAAGTTTGATGGTGCAACTTCTGAAGAATTTGAAATCAAGAGTGGAGTTAAGCAAGGTTGTGTACTAGCTCCCACCCTCTTTGGAATATACTTTTCACTTCTACTGAAATATGCATTTCGTGATCAGGATGGTGGTATATACATTCACTCACGCTCAGATGGCGGCCTCTACAATGCTCAGAGATTGAAGGCTAAGACCAAAATTAGGAGGGTACTGATCAGAGAGTTGCTTTTTGCAGATGATGCTGCAGTTACGACCCACTCTGAGGAAGAATTGCAATGTCTACTATCTGCATTCTCCAATGCTTGTTCTGAATTTGGTTTAACAATTAGCAAAAAGAAGACACAGATTATGTCACAGGGTGCACATGGGGTACCATCAATCTTTATTGACGACGCCGAACTAGAGATAGTAGACCATTTTACATATCTAGGATCAGTGGTAAATAGCAAATTATCCCTAGATCAGGAAATCAACATCCGGATTGGTAAGGCAGCAACAACAATGAACAGGTTAAGAAAAAGAGTCTGGGAGAACAGGAAGCTTACTGCCAAAACAAAAGTCCTTGTCTATCAAGCCTGTGTCCTTAGTACTCTTCTCTATGGCAGTGAAACCTGGACAACTTACTCACACCAAGAGAACAATTTAAACAGCTTTCATATGCGGTGTCTGCGAAGAATTCTTGGTATTAAGTGGCAAGACAAAATCACAAATACTGAAGTATTGGAAAGATCAGGTTGTGTGACAGTTTATTCCATGCTCAGTCTTCGTAGACTTAGATGGATAGGACATCTTAGGAGGATGGATGATGGTAGAATACCAAAGGATATCTTTTTTGGTGAATTACAGATGGGTAAGAGATCTCAGGGTCGGCCTCTACTACGATACAAAGATGTGTGTAAGCGGGACATGATTGATACAGGCATTGATAATGCACATTGGGAGCAAGTCGCCGCTGAACGTGTTGCATGGAGGGCAAATATCAGAAATGGAATAAAGTCAAAGGAGAAAATTATTGCAGAAAAGTCACACACCAAGCGTTTGAGACGTAAGATGGTGCATGATGGTGGAAATGACCACGTGTTCACATGCACCCACTGTGAACGGACATTTACAGCGCAAATTGGCCTTATCAGTCACACTCGCTACCGCCATAGTTAAAAGTTATGCCTTTTTAAAGCACAAACTATCGTCTGTCAAGACGGCAAGGTGCCAATGAGTGATATATATATATATATATATATATATATATATATATATATATATATATATATATATATATATATATATATATATATATATATATATATATATATAATTGTGGTGCAGCTTGTAAAACGCTCCATACTCACTTTTGTTTGTTTGTATATCATTTACAGGTCAAGTCAACTCAGCATTTCTGCCGCTGTGGACTCTTGGCAAGTTTACGTTCAGTAGTTTGTCATTGCTTTCTGAATGACCGGCACCGATACCAACTCAAAATATACGCTAAGTGGTTTGCAGCTAAATCGCGCCCACCTGTGTTTAGAACGCGGGTATATGGGAGTACGAACCTCGTCGGTAACCCATTCCATACAGAAACCATCCCATACTCACTACCAAACAAAATAACACAACACAAAGTAATGCAGTTTTACACGTTTTTACAGTTAAACCATGTTTTCACTTCACATTCATCTTCGGCGTCATTCGCGAAATGTTCTGGAACATCCACCTCACAGCCCCGACTTAGCCCTTAGCGATTTTCCGTAAAGCACAGCTGGGTAGAATAATTTACGAGGGTTATTCAATAAGTAAGTCACACAGTTTTGTGGGATCGCAAGTAAATGAAAACAGAGCACGCAGTTCTGTGCAGTCGGTTAGGGAGGACTGATAAAACGATGGGATAAGTGCATCAATGTATGTGGCAATTATGTTGAGAAATAAAGGGACAATGTATATATAAAAATAAACTGATTTCAAGTTGTTGTCTTAGTTAGTTATTTTTTCTACAGCCATTTGTGACTTACTTATTAACTTACCCTCGTACTTAATTTACAATTGTAACTGTTCTTCATAACCAGTTACTTAAGTTCAGATGCCAGTTTATCCTTGTCTGGGGGCACATATCTGTCGTGCCCAACGTTATAAGCGCATCTAGGTTAGTGTCGGTGAGTCTGGAACGTGGATTGTTTTTTGTTTGTTTGCTTGTTTGTTTGTTTATTTGTTTGTTTGTTTGTTTTCATAACGTTCATTGCAGAAAATGACTGCTCACATCTGTATGTCGAACCAAAACGACAAATGTATCTCTGGGCGAATGAACGCAGGTGTTCTAATTGTCCGACAGGTAATTGTCGCCAGAATGAAATCATATGATGAGCAGAATGTTAAGCAGGCAACTCCAGAAATTTACATTTTATTCAGAACTGAATTTCAAATCAATTCTTCGTGCTGAAGGTTTTACTGTAATTGGCAGAGCTTGGCATCAGAAAGTAAGAACGAATTTATGAAAAGGGCAACATTATCCACCTCTTTTGTGAACTCTTGAAATCTCGACTGAAAGATATCCAGAAGACTTTAAACTTTTACTTTGTACATAGGTCACATTTGCTTTCCACCACACGCGTCTTCAGAGTTGGAAACGCCTCTAAAGTCCTTTTATTCAGCTATCCGATAAACAGTCGTAGTCTCATTTTAAATGAAGAAATCTCATAACACAAATTTGTGAATAGTTTGTTTTTTCCCTGGAACCTCGCATTTAAAGAGTTTAAATGAGACGTGATGTCCACCAAAAATGCCAGGTCATTAAGCCAGTCATCGTTCAGCAGAAATTCCCGTTCTGTAGGCAATTCATTTATTTCAGACAGAATCAGATAGATACTATTTTTCAGCGCCCCAGTCTTCGTTGAATTTACGACAAGCAACGTCTTCACATTTTCACATTTTACCATCGTTTGATATTAGATTTTCCACATTAATGTTTATAGGCTTTAGCGGTAAAATGTTATTTGAAAAAAATCTAATTTCAACACAATACTACTGACTCTGCTAATCAGTTGTAACAGACGACAACATGGCACCTTGCGCACTCTGATTGGTCAACAAGGCCGGGATATGGGAACTTCATAACGTCTCGTTGCGAACTGAACAGGTGCATTTCATAATATCTGAGCATAACAACCACGAGCAGAGTAAATTATCGCACGCTGACGAGTCGCTCCAAGTGCATTTTTGAAATTATTAAAATATATTATATTAAATAAGCGGCCTCGCGTGCCACTTTCGGACAGCTGGCGGGCCACAGGTGGCCCACGGACCATGGTTTGCGAGCCTCTGCCATGGAACTACCATGTGATCCAAATGGACCTCAGTGTCAACATTCGTGACTGTCAATGTGTCGTAATATACTTATTTGCATTTTTGATTTTATTATATTTTATTATCCCCCAAGACTACTCCCCTTTAAAAAAAAAAGTATGTTCATCATTGTAGAGTTCGTTGTAAGGTAAGTACACTGAGTCCATCTTTAGTATTTCTCATCTTTTAGCAGGAGTTACACATACTTAACTGTTTTTATTTCCTATTATTACATCCTGCAGCATCCGTTACTTCTCTTTATGAATATTGCAACTCGGTTCAGTCATTGTAATGACGCGAGTCTTCGAAATGCCGCCCCTTAAATATTTGTTTTTTCTTTTCGAAATGCTGCCCGTTAAAGATTTTTAATTGTTGAATAGTTCAAATTGTATTTTGATTTCACTGCTTCTGCAGCCCCCTTACGGCGCAGTCTGATGCGGCCACCTCTCTGTATCATAGCACGGTACGGCCCTGGTTTTATATGTAAAACTGTTGAAATATCTATAACAGGAATGCTAAATATCAAGGAAAATAAATTGAAATGAAATTGTTATGCGACAAGGGAGACAAGATAAATAGTTTATTGGTGTATATATGAAGGACGTATACAGCAAATAATTAGACCGAAGAACGCATAGCATAATATCTAATGAAAAGAATTTTTACTCTGATCAAAAACTACTAAAGTAAATTGAAGCAAATGCGATATCTTAGAATTCCAGTATGTGATCTCATATGGTAGATAATATAATAAAGGAAGTTCAGTCTACATACGGATAATATATAATGTGCAATATCTGTTTAATCGTTATGATGTTATTCTTTAGATGCTTAATATTTTTGGCAGCACATGCACATGTGCCTCATAATGGTAGCAAATGTGGTCATAGAGACTATTATCGGAATAAAGAAACAGATGATATCAATGTTCGTCTTTGATACACAAGTAAACTGTAAAAATCGACAGTTGCAGATTTTTGCCGTTAACGCTGGAGTTATATTTGATCCTAGCAAAGACAAGCCGCCGTTGAAGTGTTCAGCTGCAATGACACCCAGTCGTAGAACATGTAACATACTTTACCTTAGTTTTCTTTCTAATACGAGAATTTGGTGACAAAACACATCTGTGTCTTACCCCTTATTCTGTCTGCTTATTACTGTCTCGGTACTCAGTCATAACTGTGACAAAACCTCCCTACTTATCACTTTCTGCCATCTATTTTTGTTGGCTCCTGTCGTATATCTTGGGACATCTAAATGAGATAGAGGAAAACTAGAATTCATATTTCCCTATGTGATCCTGGCCCTCTGTAATTTTAATAGCCTTCAATGGCTCAATTACTTGATGCTATTAATAGAGTCCAGGAGAGCCAAGGAAGTCCATAAGGTCAACAAGGAAACGATCTCCTTGAATAATAATAATAATACACTTGTGGAGTTTCCTTGCCACTGTGCTCTCAGATAAAAAGTTAATATCTAGGATGAATTAATAGTTCACAGACAATAAAATGAACACTCAAAGAATTAATGGAACACTCAGAGTTAAAAATGAAATATCTATTAAACTTAATAACAAACAATCTGGGGATGGGTTTTGGCCATTCTGATCACAAAATAGTCAAACATTTCAAAAAGCATGGTATGTATCCATTAATACATTAAGCATACACCTTTTTTTAGAAGAAAGAAAACATAACCCATATTTCCCCAGTGTATTGAACCATACTCATACATCTGTTGGGTTATAATAATAATTATAATTCTCTAAATTAAGCTCAATCCTCTCCACTCCATGTTCGGTTTTTGGACCCTAAATGTTCAAATGTTCTGTGAGAGTAAAAAAAACATAGGTCCATGGTAAGTTTGTTGTTCTGGTTCATGTAGGATGATCGTCGAGGTTGCCTATCAAATCTGTAAGTTCTTCCAACATAGAATTTTTCATCTCTCCAGCCAGGAGCTCCCTAAAGAGTCATATCTTGTTCTGGGTGAATTTAACCACTAACCGAAATTCCAGTATCTAAAGAAATATCTACTTGTATCATAAATGCACCTATTTGGTCATTGGAAATGGAAGAAAGGTAAAACTTTAAGGAAAAGGGAAAACATTTAGGATACCAGATAAGCAGTTTCATCTTCGCCCATGCCTGTCACATGTAGTCTCAAATTTGAGTAATACCTTGATCGATTAACCATGGTCACTATTCCCCGTTGCGCATAATTGTTTTCCCTAGTTATCTTTCAATTCAAAATAAAAGGCCTCCCACATTAATTGTCTTAATTCATTCACCAAATGCAATGAGTTTCCACTTATAAACAATATTATTCCATTCTGGCACCAGCTCCTGCAGGACATTCATGTGTTTTACTCCAAATTAAATGCTTTAAGGAGGAATATCATCTCTCCTCTTCAACATTTATGTACATGCGTTTACCTCAATAATTCATAAGATTCATCGCCATCATAACATCAAGACAAAATTGCACAATTCATGAACAGAACCAAAAGTACTTGTAGTGATATGGAATAAAGTTTCGAGCCATACGTAGAGGCACACTGAGTTATCAATTAGTGCTTGTTTATCACTATCATCTTCTCCTCTGATAGAAATGTCAGTATGCATCAAATTGCCTACTATCAGGTGAATGAGTGAATGATCATAATCTTCCTTTGTACTTCACCTCTCCTCACTTACTCTACACTCATTCTTTGTAAATTAAAAAAAAAAAACATGCTTGCATGGATGATGAATATACATAATTATGTGACTCACAATTAATAAGTTAAAAGATACATTCACACATTGAACACCGATGAAGTCACAATTGAATCACCACATGAATGCTTCAATAGAACACCCAGGATTTCATGATAACACATATGTATTCATTTAACATTTAATGTCCCCCAGGTACTGTTTCCAGGGAGAATTGTACTAATTCTCCTAACTAGTTTATGCACAATTAAGATAGTTCCTTGCTACTGAACTATGAAGTCTACCCACCTAAATTCTAAAGTTAATCAATAACTCATGAATTAATACTGAATTAGCTTCACTGTTTAGGTTGTGAAATTTACGACCTAGGCATATTGCTTATTTGTACATAAAGCTGCATAATTAGAAAATCCCTCACTATGGGATACCCTATTGCACAGACCTTCTACAATCTACATATCTAAGTACAGTGCCTAGTCTCTCCTGAAATAATTTCTTAAGGTCTAACCACAGTTTTACAGTATACCAACTTACCACTTTCTGGGAAAGGACTTCTGGGCATAAAGTAATTTAATCTCACAGTGTGCTTACCTTCAACATAGTTGAATTTCCACTTAAAGCATAGCGTCGTCAGGTGTCAGACTCCAGGCTAGCTTTTGACTTTCCAGTTCGCTGGCTGATTTGTAGGCCGTCGCTTCTCTCTTGCTTTCTCTTATGAAGTTTTCCAGAATACAGAGGGATAGTTGAGCAGAAGACACCAGACCATCAGTTCCAGTTGATCATCGCTTTTAGATCGGATGCCAGAAATTAATTTTTACCACACACGCTGAACGTCTTTCTGTCCTTACGCCATTTTCAAACTCTCTCGTTTGCTTTTGCACTGCTGCCATAGCCAGACCAGGCTCTGACGTCATGCTGGGTCATGTCTAATGGCTGAGCTCCATTTCTGCTATATTTAGAATATCGACGTTCCGTTCAAAAATAGCGCGATTTTTCAAATTATGATGATATAGATTTTATCTTTCTTTATAACTGTAGGCGCTAACGTTTTTAGTTTTAAGTTTGAATTTACTTCTACTGGTGGTTGTTTTGGCGCTGTTGGTAACTGGGGTGTAGTGCGATGAAATTCAAACAGCGATGTGCTGGTTTGCGAGATGTATACTACAGGTCCACCCCTACTTTTTGTTTGGACCTGAATCTGTTAAAAGGCCAGAGGATCGACTTCATTGCATCGGGTGTTATCCCATATTGTAGAGTATCATTCCGCTGGACGGCTTAATGAACGTATCGCACAAAGTACTATCTTCGAAACTTCAGCGACACTCCACAGGGATTCTTCGAGTAAACTTCACTCGTGAACCGAACGACGTACGCCGGAATCGAACCAATAACCTTCAGGATGCGAGGCAGGTGGCGTAACAAGTTTTCTGTCCTCTCTAGAACGCTACTGCCAAAACAGTCTATTACAATTTCACTCCATTGTAAGCCTCTGTCGCTGTCATGTGTAAACTACCTATCACATCTTGAATCCATCTTCGTTGTGGTCCTCTTCTTTTCCGACTTATGAGTACACTGATGAGAGGAATCATCATTAAGGAACGTAATATCAATAACATTTGATATGAGAGGAATCAACACTGAGGGACGAAACAACAAAAAACATTTTGTATAAGAGGAATCATCATTGAGGGATGTACTATCAATAACATGTGATATCAGATGAATCATCATTGAGGGACGTAACATCAATAACATTACACACGAGAGTAATCATAACTGGGAGAAGTGACACCAATATCATTAGATATGAAAAGAATGACAATGAGGGAACGTGACATCAATAACATTAGATATGAGAGGAATCAACATTAGGGACGTGACATCAATATACTTAAATATGCGGATTACACAGTGTTGATGTGAGACCATTAGCAGGAAGTGCAACATTCAGTAAATACTGTTGTCGCACATAGTGAACAACTGAGGTTAGATTGGATTGCAAAAAGGCACAGATTAAGGCTGTAACTGTGAAGAAGGAAATGCCACCTTGTAATATACAGTTAAATTAGAATATTCGTAAACAAGTGAATTGGTACATCTTTCACGGAACTGTCATAAAATCTTATTGGAGGTGCCTAGAGGAGATTGTATTAAAAATCACCATGGCGAATGCAGCCTATGCAGAATGAAAACATACTAACCAATAAAAAGATGCCAATTGCAACGAGAAAAAGAGTATATTTTTCACAGCCTCACATTAGTCATATTATCTGGTAAACTAACATTAGTTAATAGAGATTAGCCAAGGGCTACAACTCCCGCCCAAAGGGAAAGAAGTAAGACCCTCGAAGGCCAGAGTATTCCAGAACCTTCTCGAAGGACTGGTCAGTGAGTCCACTGTCCCGTGGACACTGATGTGGCCCGCCTATTGCGGGGTCCACGAGGAACTCGAACAGAGTTACCACCCGTGTCGGATGACGACACGTGTGGATCGGCAGAGAGAGACGGGACATCGAAGAGGCAACAGGGCCTGCCTTAGAGGGACTCAATAGTTTAGACTCAATAGTTTAGACTCAATAGTTTAGACCCATGTGGGGTTTATAGACTTATGCTAGATAGTATGCTTAGAATGTTTGATGATGTTAAACTGTGTGATGATGTTAAACCTCTGTGATATGCAATCCAGTGCGGGCTTGTTAAACCCACTGCGCCAACGCACTGTATATTGAAATACAATAAATGTTAGATATTATAGCTAACTGAGTTATTGTTGCCTGTGTGAGCCCGAGCTCAGATACCTAGACATACAACACGCTGACAATATGGTACTACATGGCATCTGTTCTTTTGTATGGATATGAAGCGTGGATAATTACCAGACAAGCTAAAAGCCAATCCAATCCAAATTTTGGTACGAATACCCCTTTTCAGCCTTCGGGTTTCGACTTGGATATGTACGGTGTCTATGGTGTAGCTTGAAGTTTTTCTTTCTTACTTTGGGCTGCTTGTTGTCATCTTCCCGGCTTCTGATGGGTTGATTGCGTTCGTTACTTTCTTGATGATGTTTTTCATGTCTGGGAAGAGTCGCACACTTGTTGTGGCCTGGAGTAATTGTGGTCCCACCCAATCTTATGGTGATGTTTCCTTAAGGGGGATTTACCACTTGTCGTCTCTTCCGGTAGTCCTCCTATTCCCCCGTCTTGGCTTGCCTTCGAATCTTCTTAGTGTTCGCCAGTTCGAGCTTGGTGTAGAGTGCCACTGTTTTTGGTTTAGGCTGCCGTTTTTATCCAGTTCTCCTTCTTCATCTGTTGTTTCTTCTTTTGCATGTTTTGGTGCGGGTGTTCTTGGTATATCTTGGCGTCGTGCGTGTCTTCTCAGATGATCTGCTACGTAGGTCAATCGTTCGTCGCTCTTATATGTCCGCATTCCCGGCCACACTTCTTCGCCACTGTCGTACCTTAGTCCTTCTTCTGTTTGGGACTTTGCATCTTCTGCTTCTGGTACTTAGATCTTGGACTTGAGTAGTTCTATATGTGCTCTTTCTTCTTGTATCTGTTTGAGTGTTTCTTCTGTCTTGACTCTTTCTTCTTGGATTTCTGATAGAGTTCCAATTACATTTCCAATTTTCAAAAACAAAAATTCCAATTTCGGCCTCGTCTAACCTGCTTCATCAGCTGTGGTTATTGTTGAGGTCCGTGGTTTTTGTGGGTTTATTCACCCTAATTCTTGTCTTGTGAGTCCTATCTCGGGCTGGTGATGTATCGTTTGTGTCTGTGATGTCAGCGGTGGGGTCGGTCGGCGGCTATCCTTTGTGCTCGTCTGTTCTTGTGGTTTTCTTTGTTTGAGTAGGCTCCTGGCTCGTCTGGCTTGACTGACTGCAGTCCTTATAAGGACTTTTCGTAATTCCACTCCAACTGGGGGATCGGTCGGCGGCTGTCTATTGTGCATATTTCCTCTTGTTGTTTTCTTTGTTGGCGCAGGCTCCTCGCTTGACTGGTCCTTAAAAGGACTTTTTATTTAGTTTTGTTTGCCTCCTGATCTGTGTAGTTCCCGTAAAAGCTTTTCGATGCTTTCACTTTCGTCTTTAAGTAGTTGCTGTTTTTCGATTGTTTCCTCTGTTATCAGCCATGGGACCATCTCTCCGAACTCGATATAGTACTCAATGCCGGTGTGCCAGTCAGAGAATATCTCCGGGTATTCTATGGGTTTCCCCTTGAGTTTCTTCACCTTCTTTCCTTTTGCTTCCTGTCTCCTCATGTATTCCTCGTGCCTGAGTTCCTCTTGCCTTGCCCGTTCTTTTTCTTCTGCTATGCACCACTCCGTGGCGTCGAACGGTTCCTCATCTTTGCTTTCTTCGGCTGTCGGGATGTTGATTTCCCCTTGGATTTTTTGGGCGTCGAGGTTCGGCTGCTAGTTTTGTCTTGCGTCTCCGGCTCGGTGTTTTGTTGTGTTTCTTGAGGCTTTTTTGCGGTCTCATGCCTGGCTTCTGCTGGTTTGTTTTGAGTTGATTTCATTTCAGCTTTTAACCGCTTTCTCTCCGCTTTTATATTGCGTAGTATGTCTTCATTTTCCTGCTTCAACGCGGTCATCTGTTCCACTTCTCGCTTGATGTTTTGCTGGATCTCTGATATTTCCGCCAGTAGATTCTCGTTATCGCTGGTTGGGTTAGGCGTCAGCAGTGCCTTGACTTGTTTCTTTAACTCGTCGATCTGCCTTTGTAGTTGAGCTCTTTCATCTTGCGAGATGCCCGTGGCTGTCCCGCACCTCCGCATTGCTTCGTTGTATGGTGTCCTTGTGGTGATGGCTATCTTCAAGACGTCTCTGTGTCGTTGCAGGTACGGACAGCCCAAGTATCTTGCTCCATGCTTGACCAGGCAGTTGGCGCACTTTCTTCTGTTGTTAGGAGCTCGGAAGTCCGTGTACAGCTTGGCCAGCGGACACTCCTAGAAGGCGTGGTGAGCGGCGCAGTATCGACAGATTTCCGTCTTACTGCAACATGTTGCTCTGCTGTGGCCGGCCCTCTGGCATCTTGAACATTGATTGACTCTTGGGATGAATCTCTCTGGCTGTTGCGTTTTCTTGCTGATTGATACAGTGATCGGCATGTCGCTGCCCTCCGACGTCACTACTGCCAAGGTTGTAGGTATCTTGGAGTAGGTGAGAAGCCGCTCCGCCTACAAGAATCGTATGTGAAGATTCTCTTCACGTAGCTGCTTCAGGATGTCTTCATCTGTCAGCTCCACATGAATCCGCTTGACAACCCATCGGACTGTTTTTGAGTCGGTGTTTCCGACTCTGATGTCTTTCTCCTCCTTCTTCTCTGCTGTCTTGGTTCTTGACTGTGTTGGGCTGTCAATCTTCTCCCTCGTGGCAGCTTCAGTAATAGGTGTAGTATCAGGCTCTTTGATGCAGCTAGCAGGTGGGCTCTCGACGTTCTTCTTCTTGTTGTCGGCTCCCACGCTGCACTTCTTGGCTACAGCGTGTTTCTTGTTGTTGGACTTTCCACGTGACATTTTCCCCCTGATCAGGCTTCTTGACAGAATAATGCGACTTGACTTGTTAGCGCTCGCAGTGCGAATGAGGACTGGCGACGCTGATAGAGATTCGTCCGTTTCAGCCTTTATAGCAACCATTCGGACAACATCCTGCTCAATCTTTTGCTGAACTTGCTTCACTTCATCCAGGATGTGTTGGGCGGCTGTTATCTGAGTCTCTTGCGTCTTGTTTGTTACTTCCTTCATAGTTTTGAACTGTGTTCTCAGGTCCTTCAGTTGGCCTTCCAGTTGCGCTTTGTCATATTTGGTGAGTCGGTTGGTCACCTCATACTGCCTCCTGGTCTCCTTATATGGTAGGTTAGACTTGATGGCGATTTTCATGGCGTCTTTGCTGTCTTGGTGGCAGGGGCAGCCGAAGTACTGGCGCCGTGGTTGCCGAGGCAGTTGGCGCATTTTCTGTTTTTGTCCTTGTCTATCTTTGCATGCTGGCACTGGCTGTATAGATGAGGTCCAGAGCAGTATCTGCAAACTTCAACCTCACTCTTGCAGGTGGCACGGGTGTGCCAAAACTTCTGGCACTTAGAGCACTGCAGCACTCTCGGTATGTAGTGCTCTGGAACTTGGTCTGTCTTGTCCCATCTGATATACTGAGGGATCAATCGGTCCTCTGATGTTACGACGACGATAGTAGATGGGATGTTGTTCTTTCCGATGATCCTCTCGGCACTGGTGATGAGTTTGTAGTTCTCTCTTGTCAGCAACTCCCTGATCTGGTCGTTGGTGAGATGGGTCTTGACTCGTTTAATGACCCATCGTTTTATCATGTTGTGTCGCCGGGCTTCCAATAAGATGGCGTGGTGAAGCTAGATGTCGGCTTTCTCATCTCGTGCGATCTTCTGTATCAGTGCTGTGGTCTTTGGGTTTTTGTTGGTGGAGACTACTGCTCCATCAGGTGTCTTGCGCAGCTGGATGATGCTGTTTCTTTCCAGCTCGTTTTCCAACAGACTGATTATCTTGTCCGTTGGTAGCGCCGACAGTTTCACTTCTCCCACGCTTGTATGTTTGAACAGTATACTGCCGGTGAAATCCTCAGATGTTGCTGTTGTTTACTACTGTGTGGAGGTCACTGGAAGATTGGGCTGCATCGTCTTGGAGCTGGTTGGAACTTAATGGCTGTATACATATTGTATCTGGGGAAAATTGAAAGAATAGCATAGACAGACAGAAAAACCAATGACCATGTCCTACAACAGTGGTTCTCAACCGGTGGGGAATTCCCCCCAGGGGTGAATTTTAGGGTTTCCAGGGGGGAATGAAGATCATTTCAAGATCGCGTTAATACAAGAACCGATTACTTGATATTGCTTTTCCCTTCATACTTTACAGTTATGCACGTCTCATCATTCTAAAATTCATTTTATAATGTAAGTAGACCCACAAATCACGTTTTATGTGGATGTCTAGACCTGTTTTAACATATTTACCTTCCATTTTACGTATACTGTGTAGGGGTGGGGGAATTTAGGTAGGAAATATGAAAGGGGGGGGGGGGGGGTGAATGATGTTCTGAAAATATGGTGAAGGGGGGCAGGGGCCAAATTTTTGATAGGAAAGGGGGGGGGGGGGAATGACGTTCTGAAAATATGGTGAAGGGGGGCACGGGCCAAAAAAGGCTGAGAACCACTGTACTACAAGAAACAAACAAAATTCGTAAATTGATTAGAAAAATTAGACACAGACAGACACAAGTTTTTTTTTTGGTACACGTTATTTTTTACTTTGTATGTTTTTATATTTTTTATAAAACAAAACCTCACTTCCCGCCTTTTTTTGGTTTTAAATTTATGTTTACCTTTGTGGAGTTCATTGTAATGTGTATAAACTGCGTCCGTTTTTAGTACACATCACTTTTTCGCAGGAGGCACACGTACCTAACTCTTTTGTTTTTATTATTTCCTTTTGTTGCATCCTTCTGCTTATTAATATAGCAACTCGTTTAAATCATTGTAATGGTTCATAGGTATAAATGTAGAAATCTTAATAATAGAAATTCATGGTTTCAAGGGAAATAAATTGAAATAAAATGTTTAAGTAGCAATGGAGACAAGACAAATAATGTATTGGGGTATAAATGAATGCTGTTTAATGCAGATAGTTAGTTTGAGGAACGTAGAGCATAATATCTAAGGAAATATATTGCCACTCTGATAAATAGATACCAAAATAAATTTAAGTAATTGCGTTATCTTAGATGTCCAGTATGTGACCTCATATGGTAGATAATACCATAAATGAAGGGCAGTCTACCTACGGGATCATATATCTAGTGCAATATCCCTGTAATCGCACTTTTTGATGTGCACATTAAACTAATATATTTGGCATGCATATGTGCATGTGCCTCATAATGATGGCAGTATGGTCGTAGAGGCATTTAATGGCCCGAAGAAACAGATGATATCAATGTTCGTCGTTGATACACAAGTGAATTACGGCAGTCGCTGATGTTTTCCTCATCTCTGGAGTTATAATTGATCCTAGCAAAGACAAGCCGCAGTTTGAGGTGTTCAGCTGCAATAACACTCATTCGTAAAAACATGTAACATGTGTTACCTTTATTTTCTTTCTAATACACAAATTTGGTGACAAAACACATCCGAGCCTTATCCCTTATTTGGTCTGTTCATCACCGTCTCTGCATTAAGTCACAACTGTGACAAAACCTCTGTCGTGTCTTACTTTAAAGTGTCGTCCCTGGATTGAGGGGAGTCAACACCCACATTTTAATTTTTTTCCCCTATCAATATCCTGGATAATCCACCAGCTTCCGTCCAACACACTCCATCAGCTCATGGACACCTTTTCCTCTCTCTCTCTCACTGTCGTACTATGCCCCCTCTCATTCTTCCCCACGCAACATATTCAACAACTCTTGCTTCTAAAAATTAATAAAGATTAATTCATTAAAAGAAAAGTGTAATGTACGTGAGACGTGTATGCGAAGAAAATGTGTGATGTGTTCTATAATGTGTGTAGGATCGGACCCTCAGATAATAGAATAGTCAGTTCATCCTTGCAAGGACACACCACAGCACGTTAAGTCGGAACAAGTCCATCTCACCCAGTGCTGTGTCCCTCCTGCCGGACACCGACTGTCATCTGTAGCTACCTGGTAATCCATCTTCCTGATCATCCGAAATAGATACTGTTTGTAAATTACAGCTGATCGTGGACCGGTTGCACACTACACAAAAGTTCATATCGTTCCTAAAAATTGTACGAATCCTTTGTTGTGTGTACTTAGGTATCACTGTTATTGTTAATATACTTGATCCTAACTAGTGTCTATCAAGTCTCAAGTATGATGTCTTTTGTAATATTTCACTGGAATCTATCACACCATGTGACTTACATATTAATGTTCTCGTTCCTTTAACAATGTTTGTATGATGTGTGACATATCAACAATCATCACCCATCCTAGGTGAACCTTAACACGCAGGAATCGTTATATTGGTTGGCTCTTCTGAGCCATGTTATGGTGAACCCTCCTGATTATGAGTCCAGCGTAAACATAATACCCCCTTTCTTCTCTGGTGTTATTCGTTTTCCGTAAGAAAGCATTTGAGTGTCCAACTGGTGTTCTTCCACTTGGAGTTGCACTTCTTCAAAACCAGTGTTGAACTTCCTCGTAACTGGCAGGGAACCTGTTAGAGAAACAACACATCTGGTGATAGCACTAGTCACTGATCCTACCGGCTGAGTGTAAGCCTATTGCCTTGCTCTGTTATTTCTCAGCTAACTAAACTCTGTCATAGATCCTATTAGCTCCTCACCTACGTCCGAATCAGGCTATGACAAGGAAAGACCCATAAACAGAGTGCAAAACTTCAGTGGGCAAACCACTGAAAGATCCCCCCATTGGACACTTTCCCCATCTCCCAACCCATCTTAAATCTCTCCAAATATCACCCCGCTATCCTATTTATCCTAGCAGAGCCAATTATCACTTCACTACTCTAACTAGTTTTCCACTAACAGTGCTAAACATCACACTCTAGTTTTAACAAGACTACTGCCTATATTAATTAGGCGTAAATAGACTATATTAACTACCTTAGGCAACACCGCAGTTCGATCAAATCACATCTACATTTGCCATGACAGGCACTTGTAAAATTAAATTAACTTAATTCGCACACGGTAGAAATATTTCCACTCAGAACTGCAGTGCCAAAGCACGTCCACCTAAATCAACTGTTTGAGTTACACTGTCTCTCCCAATCATGGTTTTTCAAACAGCCTTGAATTGTTCACGTGACGTTGTTGATGTCCTGCAGGTGTCCCAATGTTTCCAATAACCAACCCACAACTTTCTGTCATGTGGTGACAAGCAAAACCGCCATTCCGTTTGATGTCGGGAAATTCTAAATGACAGACGGACTGTTTTCTCCCGAGCCGGGCACTTCCGCTTGAATCCGACCTATTTGTGAACTGTCATATGCGGTGTATTGATTCATCTCACTCACTCCCTTCCCAGTAAACATCTGCAGCTGATACTTTTGACTGTCCTGGGATTTTTGACATCCGATTTGTTTTTTCTGTTAGTTACAATAGTTGTGGCTGTGAAACCATCCCGTTTAATCAGATTGCCTGTATTATCATCAACTGGTTAATCACGGTGTTTTCCGTGACAACCTCCCTACTTATCATTTCTCGCCATCCATTTTCGTTAGACCCAAACCTACTTTTTAGAACTGAATCTGTTAAATGTCATTAGGATCGATTTCATTGCACCAGGTTTTACCCGATACGACCCAGTATCTTTCCACAGGGCGGCTTGCCGAACGAGTCACACAAAGTACGAACTACGCATCTCCAGCGAAAATCCCCCGGATTTGTCCAAAAAATACTGCACTCGTGAGAAAAAAAAAAAAAACTAAGTACGCAGGAATCGAACCCTGAAACCTTCGGAGCGCGAGGTAGGTGGCGGAAACCACTTCGCTTGTCCAGTCTAGAACCGTACTCCATTACGGTCTATTTAAATGTCTCTCAATTGTAAACCTCTGTCGTTGTCATGTGTAAACTACCGATGACATCTTGAATCCATCTACGGTGTGGTCTTCCTTATTTCCACCCTCCTGATACACAGTATGAGAGGAATCATAATTGGGTGACGTAACATAAATATCAATAGCATTAGATATATAAGGAATCGTAATGAGGTTGGGTGGGGGAAAGGGGGGGGGTAGATAAACGGACGAACCGACATCAATAACATTAGATATGAGAGGAATCACCATTGGGGAACGTTACATTAATAACATTAGACATTCGAGGGATCACCAATTAGGGACGTAACATCACTAACATCAGATATTAGAGGTATCATTATTGAAGGACGTTACATCATTAACATTAGATACGAGAAGAATGATCATTGGGGGACGTAACATCAATGACATTAGATATGAGAGGAGTCACCATTAGGGGAGGGGGGAGGTAACATCAAAAGAATTTGATATGTGGATGATACAGTGTTCATTGCAGACAATTAGCAGGTTCTGCAACATTTAATAGATGCGGATGTTGCGCACAATGAACAGCTGTGGTTGCAATATTATGGTCGTCACTAGGAAAAAGGAAACACCACAAAGTTATATAGAAGTAATTGCGAATATTCTTAAACACGTGATTTGGTACAATTATCTCGGAACAGTCATAAGAACTGACGGGATATGCTTGACGAGATTCGAACAAAAATCACCATGTCGAAGGTAGCCTTTTTCAAGACGGAAAACATACCGTCCAGTAAAAAGATGTCAATTGTAACGTGAAAAAGAGTATTGATGTGCAACATAGATCCTATACTTTTCTAAGGATGTGAAGCGTAGCAGACAAGCTGAAAAACATCTAATGGCTGTGGAAATTTGGTTTCTGAGCAAAATGCAAAAAATACCATGGACAGACAGAAAAACCAAATATCATGTCCAACAATAAACAAACAAAAACCGTAAATTGCTTAGAGAAATTAGGCGTATACAGTCACAATATCTTAGCAACGTTAAGAGAAGAAATAAACTTGGTAACAACTGGCAAGATTGAGTGGCAAAGAACAAGGGGGAGGCAGAGAAATAAATACCTGGCTGGCTTGGCCACGTGGCATGGTCGAGACGAAAATACAGAGCTGATTCTCGACTCTGCTGATCGTGTGAGATGGCGAAGCATGACCACTCACAATTATCGGCAATTCCAAACTCAGGTCGTTTTTGTATACAAGTTTAGATTCAGTAGTCTGCCATTGTTTCCTGAACGGGTAGTCAACGTATATAATGCACCAAGTCTGATACCACATTAACGACATTTAACCTTAGAACTACCATGGGGTTCAGATAGACCCCAGTGTCAACTTTCGCGTCTGTCGTTTTGTCGTAGTGTACTTATTATTATTGTTTTTTTAGATTTTATTATACCCCGGCCTCTTACCATTGTGGAGTTCGTTGTAAGGTATGTACGCTCTGTCCATGTTTAGTGTATCTCACTTGTTCGCAGGAGTTACACATACCTAACTGTTGTTAGTTTCCTATTGTTACATCCTGCTGCAGCCGTTATTTCTCATATTAATATTGCAACTCGTTTCGATCATTGTAATATTTCAGAGGTAAAAATGAAGACATCTGTATAATTGAAATACTTAGTCCCAAGGGAAATAAATTGTAACGTTGGTTTTTAAGGAACAAGGGAGACAAGAAAAACTAATTTATTTGAGTACAAAAGAAGGCAACGTAATGCAAATGGTTAGTTTGATAAAACGTTGGCATAATATATAAACAAACATATGACTACGCTGATCAGAATCTACTAAATAGTAACTGCGATATCTTAGATTCCCAGTATGTGACCTCATGTGGTAGATAATGTAACAAAGAATTGCAGTCTGCCTATGGGATAATATATCTAGTGTAATATCTGCTTAACATAGTAACGGCGCCTCTTCTGGATTTAGTATGTTTTGGCAGGCACATGTTCACGTGCCTCATAATGATAGCAAATATGATCGTTGAGATCCCCAGTGGCGCGAAGAAACACACGATATCCATGTTTATCTTTGATACACAGGTGGATTACGATAGTCGCTGATGTTTGCCTTAACGCTGCAGTTATATTTGACACTAGCAAAGACAAATATGTTCATATGTTCATCGTCTTCTGCGTCCATCCGCAGTCTTTTTTCGGACGTGATCGTGTTGTGCCTGTTTATAGCGGAGCTGCGATACTGCGCCTTTTGACTGACACATACGACTTCCGCGGGCGTTTGTTGACCGGGTTAACATTCCTGGGTTTTATGGAAGGACTTTTTGACTCCGACTCGGAGGTAATTGTGTTGTGCCTGTTTATAGCAGAGCTGCTATACTATGCCTTTTGTCCGACAAATACGACTTATGCGTGCGCTTGTTGACCGGGTTAATTTTCCTGGGTTTTTAGACGGACTTTCGACTCTTACTTTTGTGGTGTCACCTACATCCCAGCTGGTCAAGCTAGAAGAGCCGAAGACATCCCGGTCAGTCCTCAAGGGAAGGCAGGGGCAGACCATGGTACAAGTCCGCCATCCAAGGAGCCTTCCATAATTGCAGAGCCAACATATAGAGTTCTGGTGCTGGTCTCACCCAAGGAATCATCACGTCCTGCACATGGCTGCTTAGCCTCAAACTCGTATATTGGGCATTTCTTTCGCCTCATGCCGCTCCCCATACGGAAAGGCCAGTCTGCAGATGACATCCACTTAGCGAGCTCTCGCTTGGGACTTTTCAGAAAATGGATTTGCTAGCCAAGCAATATTCCAATTCGGGCCACTGGGACTGTTTTACCACCTTTTGGTGAAGCCCACACAGTGAATCTTTGGTGCTGACATTCCACGTAATATATTTGCTGTTTGAGGTGTTCATCTGCAGTAACTCTCAGTCGACAAAAAAAAAGCAAACATGTAATATGTGTTATCTTACTTTTCTTTCTAATACAAGAATTTGGTGACAAATCATATCCGTGTCTTACCCATCTTTAGCTGTTGTTGATGACACAGTTGGCATAATCATCTCAGACGTTAACAATCGTGGGCGGTCATAGTTGCCATCTCACGTGATCACCAAAGGTGTAACTGATTAAATTCCATGAGATGATTAAACGTCTGAAGCGACTTCCAGCATCTGCCGTGGGCTTATACACAGTAGTTCCACTTATGCAACGATCTTTAATTTGATATATAATACACATATCTGCTACCATAGTAACAACTGATATCCCTAGAACAACCATGGGGTTCAAATGGACCCCAGTGTCAATTTTCGCGTCTGTTGTTATATCCATCCATCATGTGCCATGACGGTAAGCGTGGGCGGTCATGTTCTGCCATAACACTCGATCCCCATAGTCGTGGATCAGCTCCGTGTTCCGTGTCGTTGTATAAGCATCCGTAATACTCAGATGTCCCGTCGCCTAGTTTACTGGACGCATCTAGATAAAGATGATATTATCACCAAGTTCTGGTATTACCTCTTTCCAGTGTATAAGGTTGTACATACTCATAACAAGCACACATTTCATATTATTATCAAAATAATAGAATATTAAGCTCGCTGTATTAGGAGATTATTAATAAGCACCTTGTATTAGGAGATAACAAAAATAGTGAAGATCTTGGTAGATCTTCTCATTAATCAGTTATCAGTTATATTATACCTTTATCAGTTATCAGATAACTGATAACTGATTAAGGTATAATAAGCGAAGGGAGATAATAAAGTAAAATAGTTATTTTAATTTTGTTTTGTTATATTCTATTATACACCCTCCCCCGTCATTTAAAATGTATGTTCCCCATTGTGGTGTTCGTTGTAAGGTATGTACACTGTGTGCGCGTTCAGCATATCTCACTTTTTCGCAGGAGTTGCACGTGCCTAACCAGTGGGGGAGGGGGCGAGGGACGTAGCACCAGATATGCGGATGAAACCGTGTTGATAGCATACAATTAGCAGGATTAGCAACGTTTAGTAGTTGCGGTTGTTGCACGTAATGAACAACCAGGGTTAGAATCAAATCGTACGAAGACATACATTATGGTCGTCACTAGGAAGAAGGAAGTACCACAATGTAATATAAAGATGATTGTGAAAAATTCTTAAGCAAGTGAGTTGGTACAACTATCACAGAAGTCATAACATCTAATGGGGGGTGGGGGGGGGGGGGGTGCCTTGACGAGATTAGAACAATAATCACAATGGCGAAGGTAGCCTTTTGCCAGACGGAAAACATACTGAACAATACACAGATTGTAACGAGAAATAGTGTTCAAGAGCTACATAGAACCTGTTCTTTTGTATGGATGTGAAGCGTGGATAATTAGCAGACAAGCTGTAAAAATAACATATAATGGCTGTGGAAATTTGGTTTAAGGTGAAAATGGAAAGAGTGCCATGAACAGACAGAAAACCACTGACCACGTCATACAAGAAATAAAGAAAAGCCATAAACTTTTTAAAGAAATTAGACGTAGACAGTCACAATTTTTGGACACATTATGAGAAGAAATGAATTCGAGATCGTATTGACAACTGGCAAGATCGAGGTTAAAAAAAGGAGAGACGGGCAGAGAAGTAAATACCTAGATGGCTTGGGCACGTGGTATGGTCGAGTCAAAACCACAGAGCTGATGTACGACTCTGGTGATCGCGTAAGATGGCGAAACATGACCGCCCAAGCATATCAGCTTGACACATGAAGATGATGATTGCACACTGTTCTCCATAGTTATCTTTTTAGTCCTTTATGTTAAAAAAAACAAAATCATTATTTTTGTATGTCTTTTGCAGGACGTTGGAATGAACTCCAACACCAGGCTGAATCTGTATACACATTTACATTCAGCAGGTTACCATTGTGTTCTGAACGGGAAGTCAATGTTGAAGACCGACTAGTCCGTGTACTGAACGATTCCCACACCCCGCCATCAGGGCACTGGAAGTTCGAGCGCAAGCGTTTTATTCCCATTTGGTCACGCAGACTGCCATGTTTTTATACATCTCCAAAACTTTTCATTTTCTTTAAACACAGAAGCCATAAACAATATGTGACACGATTTATTGCCTGGCATATTTACCCGCATCTCGTCTCGTCACTTGACGAGAGGCATCAAAATATACCTGCCAATCAATAGTGCAATTCATTATTTGTGGCTTTTGCGTTAAAATTCACTAAGAGAATACATTATTTTGACTTTCATTTCCACATTATTGTTTGTCTTAATAGCTAATCTTTTACAATTCTGAGTACTTCTTGGATAGATATGTTTGTCCACTGTTCCATTCAATTCAATTAAAATATACATTTTGTATGAATCTTCTTCTTCCGATAATCCATGCCGTATGCCGTTGGTGACCATGTATGTACACAGTCTTTTGTCTAGTGTACCGCCACCCATTTCCATTTAAGACGTTCCGCCATGTCATGATGTCAAACTGTCCAGCATCTACTCTCTTTGGCTTTCCTCCATTCAACTTTCTGGTTGTCACAACATGCCCTAGTTTTCCACTTCTCATGACATGCCCAAAGAATGTGAACTGTCATCTTCTGATGCGAGTTGCTAGTTCTCTTTGTGAGTCTGTCTGAACAACACCTAGAGTAGCACAGTGGTTGGGGCGTCTTGCAGTCTGTGCTACACATTAACTGTGTGAAACTATTTATATGATGATGATGATGATGATGATGATGATGATGATGATGATGATGATGATGATGATGATGACATGATAACAAATGTGACGACGACAACAACAACAACAATAATAACAACACCAAAAACATCAATAACAACAATGACAATAACAACAGTAATAATACATGCAGCAATAATAACATACCAAGAAACACAAATAATAACAACGGGAGAATAATAATAACAGTATCAAGAATAACAATAACAATAACAGCAACATCAACAGCAAAAATAACAACATTCACAACAATAATAATATATCATGTATATAATAATAATAACAGACACAACAACAGCAATAATAATAACAACAATAACAACACCATACATATAATATGCGGATGTGTCTGGGTGAAGGTGTAATACATTTTAAAATGTAGACTTAATCTCTGACCCGTAAATTAAATACCGCATATAAACAAACACTGAAATTTGCTGTACAATCTCCAGAACAAAAATATTATTTGTTGGGTGGACATAATGATAAGGTTATATGCTAAATCTCATCATTTTCCCTCAGTTGGTTACTGAGATATGGAATTCTATATTGGGGCAGACAAAAGTAACCAGACTATTGTCGCTAATGTTTGCCTTAACGCCGCAGTTATGTTTGATCCTAGTAAAGACATGCCATCGTTTGAGGTGTTCAGCTGCATTAACAATCAGTCGCCGAATATAACATATTTTACTTTAGTTTTCTTAATAATACGAGAATTTGGTTACTGCTAGGATGCGAATGGGCTATGGGTTGGCCGATTTAATGGCAAACTTTCGTGAAAACTTCTTCTTTCTTGCTGCTCGTGTCCAATAAGGGAAATGACTAATTCTTCTCTTCTTCTCCAGTCCATGATGGTCGTTTCTCAGCACTTAACTTTGCTGATGATTAATTAATGTTCTACACACGTTTCACCAACTCACAACAGTAATAGGTATAACTCGAACAGTAGTGAACTCGAACAGTAGTGAACTCGAACAGTAGTCGACTCAAACGCCAGTTGTAGTTTTATACGTGTATTGGACTACAAAAACTAGGATGAACACCATCATTATAACACTCAGATATTCGATACTATACTTCATAATATTCTCCTAACACAAACTAGCTCTTTAAAAGAGTGGCGCAGTGTTGACCATTACTCTATCTGAACGTGGTCCGTACTCGACGAAACCCACGACTAGAATGCCATGACCTCTAATCTCTGACCTGGGTTATGGCTTAACTATGCCATGACGTCATCAGGGTCATGACAGTTACAAAACACACTCGTTTCTTACCCCTTACTTGGTCTGCTCATCACTGTCTCAGCATCAAGTCATAACTGTGACAAAACCTCCCTATTTATCATTTTCCGTCATGTATATTTGTGAGGTCCAAACCTACTTTGTTTTTTAATCTGAATCTGCAGAAAGTCAAGGGGATTGAATTCATTGCAGCGGATTTTATTCCTTATAGCCAAGTACTTTTCCACAGGGCGGGTTGAAGAACGTGTGGCACAAAGTACGAATTACGCAACTCCGGCGACAATCTGTGTACGATGGAATCGAACCCACAACCTTCGGAACTCAGGTGGCTTAACCACTTCGCTTGTCCTGTCTAGAACTTTCTCCTGTAAAAATATATTTAAATGTCTCTCCATTGTAATCCTCTTTCGCTGTCATGTGTAAACTACCCATCACATCTTGAATCTATCTACTTTGTGCATCGTCTCCCGTGCACACTATATGAGAGGAAACATTATTGATGGACGTAACATCAATAACATTTGATATGAGAGGAATAACCATTAAGGGACGTAACATCAATAGCATTAGATATGCGGATGATACAGTGTTCCTTTGAGACCACTATCAGGATCTGCAACATTTAGTAGATGCAGTTGTCGCAAATAGTGAACAACTATGGTCAGAATTAAGTTGTATGAAGACACAGATTATGGTCGTCATTTTGAAGAAGGAAGTACCGCAATGTATTATACAGGTAAATGGGAATATTCTTAAACAGTTTAATTGGTACAACTATCTTGAAACAGGCATAACATCTCATGGGAGGTGCCGTTAAGAGATTAGAACAAGAATTACCATTTCGAAGGTAGCCTTTACCCAGACGGAAACATTACTGACCAATAAGAAGATGTCAATTGCAACGGGAAAAAAAGACTGTTGAGATGCTACAAAGAATCTGTACTTTTGTATGGATGTGAAGTGTGGATAATTACCAGACAAGCTGAAAACATCTAATGGCTGTGGAAATTTGGTTTCTGAGGAAAATGCAAAGATTACTATGGACAGACTGAAAAACCAATGACCAACTCCTACAAGAAACAAACAAAAACCGTAAATTGATTAGAGAAATTAGACTTAGTCAAAAATTTATTCTGGGCACGTTATTTTTATTGTGTATGTTTTTTATATTTTCTTTTGTAAATTTATGTTCACCATTGTGGATTTTGTTGTAAGGTATGTACATTCTGTCAGTTTTTAGTATATCACTTTTTCGCAAGTGTTACACGTACCTAACTGTTTTTATGTTCTTTTGTTACATCCTTCTGCATCCGTTACTTTTCCTATAAATATAAGCAACTCGTTTCAATCCTTGTAATGTTTCATAGATACTAATGTAAATAAATGTTTTGCATATCCTTTACATGACATCACTGTCAACATCAGCATCTTTCAGCTGTATGTTGATTTCTTGGCAAGATTACGCTCAGTAGTTTGCCATTGCTTTCTGAGCGGCCGACTCATTATCCCGCAAGTCACGAGCGCGGGTCGAACCGCTTCCAGTTCTCGCCTCGCTGCGAGACCCTGCGTGGATAAACGGTATTACGGAGAAAGTGGTGTAACCCCTCAGCCAGAGAGACCGGCAGATACTAATGTAGAAATCTTTATAATTTGAAATGAATAGTATCAAGGGAAATAAATATAAAAGAAAGTTTTTATGCCACAAGGGAGATAAGAACAATAATTTATTGGAGTATAAATGAAGACTGTGTAATGCAAATGGATAGTTTGAAGAACGTATAGCATAAAATTTAAAGAAGTATATTGCCACTTTGATGAATAGCTGCTAAATAAATGTTAAGTCATTGAGATATCTTAGACGTCCAGTAGATAATATTACAAATAAAGTGCTACCTACCAATGGGATAATATGTACTTATTGCAAATCTGCTTTATTGTACTGGGAAGTATGCGCAATTCCAATATTTTTGGCAGGCACATATACATGTGCTTTATAATAATAGCAAATATGATCGTAGAGACTTTCAGTCGCTGAACTTGCGGGATAATGAGTCGGCCGCTCAGAAAGCAATGGCAAACTACTGAGCGTAATCTTGCCAAGAAATCATATATATATATGGGTAGCGGGGTAGGGGTATCCCCTATCAAAGGAGAAGTAAGGCGCCTCCTTCCCTCCGCTAGCCTACGGGACACCCTTGGGCAAGGTGGAGTACCCGTTTAGCCCCCCGATCAGGGTTACGTGAAGCCATGGGTGCAGGTGGTGGATGAAGATGGAGAGCAGCCGACAGATAGTTGTAGGTTATGGTCTCCACCTTCACGACGGTAGGCAGAGGATCTCCTTTTTTTGAGGAGACAATGGCTACGGTCACTGACCAGTATGGTCACTGCTGGGAAGGAAAGCAATGGCAAACTACCTTCTTTACACATGCCAAGAAAATCATGTTGTGTTCACTTATCGATAATCAGAGAAACGGCGTAAATGGGTGCTCCATAGGAGCAGCCTCGCCCGGTAGGGATAGTCATGCGCACCAGGTGACTCCAGACCGTCAACAGGCTACTAGGTGCAAAAGATTAATATCATTGAAAGTAGGAACTTGGAATGTTAGAACAATGAATGCAGATGGAAAGTTGGAGGACATCAAAAAAGAAATGGAGAGAGAGAAGATTAACATATTAGGAATATCGGAAACGAGATGGAGAGGAGCAGGGATAAGGACAGGAGAGGATTGTAAGATTATTTACTCGGGGGGAGAAGAACAGCAAAGAGGTGTAGCCATTATATTAGATAAGCAAACATCAAACTCTGTCAAAGGATATTGGGCTGTGTCAGACAGAGTTCTATTAGTAAAATTAAACGGAAGACCTTTTAAAATAAATGTAATTCAAGTATATGCCCCAACAAGTGAAAGCAGTGAAGAAAGTATAGAGGAATTTTATAATGACATGGAGTCTGCGTTGAAGAACTGTAAAAAATCAGAAATAAACATCATAATGGGTGATTTCAACGCAAAAATAGGAAAGCAAAGCGATGGATACAGTGTAGGCAACCATGGTTTGGGAGAGAGAAATGAAAGAGGTTACAGACTTGTAGAATGGGCAAAAGAACAAGAATTGGTTGTAGGAAACACCTGGTTTAAACAACATCCTAGAAGATTATGGACATGGAGGAGTCCAGACAGCAGGATTAAAAACCAGATAGATTACATCCTGATAAGCAAAAGGTTTCGAAATGCATTAACAGTTGTAAAAACAGTTCCAAATGCAGACTGTTACAGTGATCACAGATTAATTACTGGCACATTGAGGGTAAAGTTAAAGAAAGTCAAGTATACAGCAGGAAACCCTAAATATGACTTGTACAAATTGAAAACTGACAAAGAAATACAAGATAATTTTAACATAGAAGTAAAGAACAAATTTGATTTATTGTCTGATCTAGAGATCCTATTTCAAGATGTAGATGATCAATGGGAAATGCTGAAGAATTCAATCAGTTGTGCAGCAGAAAAAACTATTCCAAAAGTAAAGAAAGTTGGCCGTAAGACATGGATGACTGAAGAAATTTTACAACTAATGGAAACAAGAAGACAGAACAAAAATAATCCTGCCAAATATGAAGAAACTCACAGAAAAGTCAGAACCTTATGTAAGGAGGCTAAAGAAACATGGCTTGAGAAAAATTGCAGAGAAATTGAAAAACAACACAACAGTAAAAATGCGAAACTAATGCACAAAAGAATTCAGGAGATTACTAATCAAAGAACACGTACATCAGCAGGCTGCCTAAAGACAAAAGATGGAAGAGTCATAATAGAAAAAGATCAGATTTTACATGTATGGTCAGATTACGTGAAAAACCTTTATGACGATAGCAGAGACGAACAATATATTGTTCAAAATAACAATGAAGGGTCAGCAATTTTGAAGATGGAGGTTCAGAATGCTCTTAATCATATGAAATCTGGCAAAACTCCCGGTCCAGACAGCGTCACAACAGAAATGATTAATGCTTTAGAAGAATATGGAATAGATAAAGTTACCAGTCTGTTTAATACAATATATGATACTGGAAATATACCTCATGAGTTATGTAATTCTGTATTTATTGCAATCCCAAAGAAATCAGGAGCCTTGGAATGTGATCAACATCGAACAATTAGTATAATGAGTCACATCACGAAGATTTTGCTAAGAATTATCATGCAAAGAGTTAGGAGGAAAATACAACCTGAAATAGGAGAAGAACAATGTGGGTTTGTAGTAGGCAAGGGTACAGTAAATGCTGTGTATATACTGAGAACCGTAATCGAACGTTCTATAGAAGTAAACAAAGATCTACACCTTTGCTTCATTGACTACACAAAGGCTTTTGATAAAGTGAGACATGTCAACATGATAAGGATGCTTGAAGATCTACAAATTGATGGGAAAGACCTTAGACTTGTAAAAAACATATATTGGAAACAACAAGCTGCCATAAGAGTTGATAATGAAGTAAGCCAATATCAGCCTATTAAGAGAGGTGTGAGACAGGGATGTGTAATGTCTCCAGATCTGTTTTCCCTGTACAGTGAAAATATTTTCAGAAATATTGAAAATATGGAAGGAATCAACATTGGGGGACGATGCATCAATAACATTAGATATGCAGATGATACAGTCTTGATTGCAGACAATGAACAGGACCTGCAAAATTTAGTAGATGCGGTTGTTACACACAGTGAACAACAAGGGTTAGAATTAAATTGTAAAAAGACACAGATTATGGTCGTCACTAAGAAGAACGAAATACCACAGTGTAATATACAAGTAAATGGGAATATTCTTCAACAAGTGAATAGGTACAATTACCTCGGAACAGTAATAACATCTGATGGGAGATGCCTTGAAGAGATTAGAACAAGAATCGCCATGGCAAAAGTAGCCTTTAGCAAGATGAAAAACATACTGACCAATAAAAAGATGTCAATTGAAACGAGAAAAAGAGTGTTGAGATGCTACATAGAACCTGTACTTTTATATGGATGTGAAGCTTGGACAATGAGCAGCCAGGCTGAAAAACATCTGATGGCTGTAGAAATGTGGTTTCTGAGGAAAATGCAAAGAATACCATGGACAGCCAGAAAGACCAATGAACAAGTCCTTCAAGAAACAAATGAAGATCGTAAACTGATCAGAGACATTAGACGTAGACAGTCACAATTTTTTGGGCATGTTATGAGAAGAAATGATTTGGAGAACTTGGTGACAACTGGTAAGATCGAGGGGAACAGACCAAGGGGAAGACCTAGAAACAAGTATCTGGATGGCTTGGCCTTGTGGCATGGTCGAGACAGAAACACGGAACTGATCCACGACTCTGTTGATCGAGTGAGATGGCAGAACATGACCGCCCACGCTTACCGGCATGGCACATGATGGATGGATATATATTATCTTGGTTTTCTGTATAATTAGGTAATTTGGTGACGAAACACGCGCGTGTCTTACCCCTTAGTTGATCTGCTCATCACGGTCTCGGCATTAAGTCATAACTGTGACAACCCCTCCCTACTTATCATTTTTCACCATCCATTTTTGTTAGATCCAAACCTACCATTTGTTTGGAACTGAATCTGTTAAAAGGAAAGAGGGTCGACTTCATTGCACCGGGTTTTATCCCATATTGCTCAGTATCTTTCCGCATGGCAGCTTGTCGAAAGCGTTGCACAAAGTACGAACAATACGCAATGTTTCTTCGAGAAAACTGCACTCGTGAACCAAACGACGTACGCCGGAATCGAACCAAAAGGTGTCGAAGCAAAAGGCAGGTGGCGAACCACTTCGCTTGTCCTGTCTAGAACTTTACTCTCATAGCTGTCTATTTAAATGTGTCTCAGTCGTAAGTCTTTGTCGCTGTAATGTGTCATACATCTCCAAAGGATTTAATTTTCTTTCTTTAAACATAGAAGCCACAAACAATATGTGACACCATTTATTGCCTGGAATATTTCCCCGCATCTCCTCTCGTCACTTGACGAGATGCAGCGACATATGCCATACAATCATTCGTGCAACATATTGTTTGTTTCGTCTGTGTTTACATTCATTTAGGGAATACATTGTATTGAATGTCATTGTCTCATTCTTGTTTATCTTAATGACCATTTGGTTTTACAATTCTGAGTTCTTGTTGGATAGATATGTTTATTCACTGTTCCATTCAATTAAATTGTAATATACATTTTATATGTGTCCACTTCTTCTTGTAGTCCAAGCTGTATGCGGTTGGTGACCATGTCTGTTCACAGCCTTCTGTGTAGTGTACCGCCGCCCATTTTCGTTACAGACGTTCCTCCGGAATCGAACCCATAAGCTTCGGAATGTGTGGCAGGTGGCGTAACGATTTCGCTTGTCCTGTCTAGAACTTTACTCCCATAACAGTCTATATAAATGTTTCTCCGTCGTAAGCGACTCTTGCTGTCAAATGTAAACTGCCTATCACATCTTGAATCCATGTACCTTGTGGTCTTCCTCTTTTCGTCTCTTTTGTACACTATATGTGAGGAGTCACCATTGATGGATGTATCAATAACATTAGATATACGAGGAATCACCATTAAGGCACGTAACATCAATAACATCAGATATGAGAGGAATCACCAATGAGGGACGTAACATCAATAACATCAGATATGAGAGGAATCATTGTGACATTGCGATGTGAAACCACCTACAGCTTTCTTAAACATATGATGTGAAAGGCTCTTGAACAACTAGCACTTTCCTAGACAACGGTATTATTTTAATCTAGTTAGCGGGTCGATTGTCCAATCAACGTCTTGTTATAAAAACAAGCACGCCTGGTTTTCCCAGTGATAGTAAAACACGGCCCGGAGAATTATTAACTTGTTATTATTGTTGTTGTTATTGGTGTCTTTGTTATGTTATTATTTCTGCGGTTATTGTTACTGTTGTTATTGTTGTTCTTTGGTGTTGTTATTATTATTGCACCTACACAAAATCAACACCTGTGAAATGAAATGCCTGAGGACAGCTGCCCACTTAACAATCCGAGACCGAGTAAGAAATGCTGTTAACAGACAGGCTGTGGGATCAACACCTTGTGACACATTCATTGTTTGGCCATGTCGTTAGAATGCAACACCAACAACTACGATCACTGGCCTTACATTAAAGATCATCTGCGACGAGGCCACGAGGACGTCCAAGAAGAAGATGGATTGACGATATCAACGACATTGTACAACCACACGGAATGACACTATCCAGTGCCGCCAACCGGGCGCTGGAACGCAATTTATTCCTCCTCACGGCGCTTGACGGCAGAAGTGGAAGATGGTGATGATGATGATGATGATGATGATGATGATGATGATGATTATTATTATTGTCGTCGTCGAATTTATAATCATCGTCATCAATCAATCAATCATGTGCCATGCCGGAAAGCGTGGGCGGTCATGATTCGCCATTTCACTCGATCACCAGAGTCGTGAATCAGCTCAGTGTTCCTGTCTCGTCCATGCCATGTGGCCAAGCCATCCAGTTATTTTCCTCTCGGTCTTCCTCTTGGTCTGTTCCCTTCGATCTTGCCAGCTGTCACTAAGTTCTCCAGTCCATTTCTTCTCATAACATGTCCAAAAAATGTTGACTGTCTACGTCTAATTTCTCTAATCAATCTACGATTTTCATTTGTCTCCTGTAGTACTTGGTCATTGGTTTTTCTGTCTGTCCATGGTATTCTTTGCATTTTCCTCAGAAACCACATTTCTGCAGCCATCAGATGTTTTTCTGCTTGACTGCACATTGTCCAAGTTTCACATCCATACAAAAGAACAGGCTCTATGTATCCCCTCAACACTCTTTTTCTCGTTTCAATTGACATCATTTTATTGGTCAGAATGTTTTTCATCTTGCTAAAGGCTACTTTCGCAATGGCGATTCTTGTTCTAATCTCTTCAAGGCATCTGCCATCAGATGTTATGACTGTTCCGAGATAATTGAACCGATTCACTTGTTGAAGAATATTCCCATTTACTTGTATATTACATTGTGGTACTTCGTTCTTCCTAGTGACGACCATAACCTGTGTCTTCCTACAATTTAATTCCAACCCCAGCTGCTCACTGTGGACAACCACAGCGTCTACTAATTGTTGCAGATCCTGTGCATTGTCTGCAATCAATACTGTATCATCTGCATATCTAATGTTATTTATGTTTCGTCCTCCAATGCTGATTCCATTTAGGTCTTCTACATTTCTGAAAATATTTTCACTGTATAGGGAAAAAAGATCTGGAGACATTACACATCCCTGCCTAACACCTCTCTTAATAGGTTGGTATTGTCCTACTTCATTATCAATCCTTATGGCAGCTTGTTGTTTCCAATATATGTTTATTATAAGTCTAATGTCTTTCCCATCAATTTGTAGATCTGCAAGCATATCCACAATGTTGACATGTCTAACTCTATCAAAAGCCTTTGTGTAGTCAATAAAGCAAAGATGTATATCCTTGTTTACTTCTAAAGCACGTTCAATAACTGTTCGCAGCATATACACAGCATTTACTGTACCCTTTCCTTCTACAAAACCACATTGTTCTTCCCCTATTTCAGATTGTATTTTCTTCCTCACCCTTTGCATGATAATTCGTAACAAAATCTTTGTGATGTGACTCATTATACTAATTGTTCTATGTTGATCACATTCTAAGGCTCCTGATTTCTTTGGGATTGCAATAAATACAGAATTACATAATTCAGAAGGTATATCTCCAGTATCATATAATGTGTTCAGCAGTCTAGTGACTTGCTCTAGTCCAAATTCTTCTAGAGCTCTAATCATTTCTGTTGTGATGTTATCTGCACCGGGGGCCTTGCCAGCTTTCATATGCTTAAGAACATTTTGAACCTCCATCTTTAAAATTGCTGGTCCTTCATTATTAAATCTAATAGCATACTGTTCCTCTCTGTTATCATTATACAGGTCTTTCACATAATCTGTCCATTCAATTTCTAAGCACTTTTCCTCAAGCCATGATTCTTTTGCCTTCCTACATAATATTCTGACTTGTCTGTGAATTTCTTCATATTTGGCAGGATTATTTTTGTTGAGTCTTCTTGTTTCCATTAAGTGTAAAATTTCCTCTGTCGTCCATTTCTTACGACCCACCTTCTTTAATTTTGGAATAGTTTTTTCTGCAGCCACATTGATTGAATTCTTTAACATTTCCCATTGATCATCCACATCCTGGAATAGGATCTCTAGATCAGACAATATTTCAAATCTGTTCTGTACTTCTATGTTGAATTTGTTTTGTATTTCCTTGTCATTACTCAATGTACACAAATCATATTTAGTGTTCCCTGTTGTATACTTGACTTTCTTCAACTTTATCGTCAATGTTCCTGTGAGTAGTCTGTGGTCACTATAACAATCAGCACTGGGAACTGTTTTTGCTACTGTTAGCGCGTTTCTAACTCTTCTGCTAATGAGAATGTAGTCAATCTGGTTTCTAATCCTGCTATCAGGACTCCTCCAGGTCCATAATCTTCTAGGGTGTTGCTTGAACCAGGTGTTTCCTACAATCATTTCCTGTTCTTTTGCCCACTCTACTAGTCTGTATCCTCTTTCATTTCTCTCTCCTAAACAATAGTTTCCTACTGTGTATCTATCCCCTTGATTTCCTACTTTTGCATTGAAGTCCCCTATTATGATGTTTATTTCTGAATTTTTACATTTCTTTAAGGCAGACTCTATGTCATTATAAAATTCCTCTACACTATCTTCACTGGACTCTCCTGTTGGGGCATATACTTGAATAACATTTATGTTAAAAGGTCTGCCACTCAATTTAACTAGTAGAACTCTGTCCGACACGGCCCAATATCCCTGAACAGACGTTGATGTTTTCCGGTCCAAAATTATTGCCACTCCCCTATGTCGATCCTCACCTCCAGAATAAATAATCTTAAAATCTTTATGTATCTTGATGCCTGCTCCTGTCCATCTCGTTTCGCACATACCTAATATATTATTTTTTTCTCTTTGAATTTCTTGTGTTATGTTCTCTAATTTTCCGTCGTTGTTTAACGTCCTAACGTTCCATGTTCCTAATTTTAATGTCTCTGTCCTTGTCTTGCGATGATCAGTCTTTAAGCGAATCATAATAAACTAGGCAATTTCAAAGAGGTAGTTTGCCGTTGCTTTCCTCTATGGCAGTGACCATACTGACCGGGTGACCGCAATCATTGTCTCTCGAAAGAGAGAAAGCTTGCCGTCGCGAAACTCGAGACCATAACTAACAAATATCTGTTGGCTGCCCTCATAATTTCATCCACCACCTGCCTTCCGTGGCTTCTTTTGAACACTTCCAATTAACGAACACGAAATAACATCACATAATCCAAAGGAAAAACACTATCCACACGAATTTCACGGGAATTACCATAGGGAATCCACAGAAAAACACTGAACAGCGTCTCCCCCAAGAACAACGAGACATCGCTTCGCCATCTTGGAAATTTTTCATCGTCATCATCATCATCATAATCATCATCATCATCATTATCATCATTATCATCATCATCATCATCATCATATATCACTAGTTTCACCCACTTAAGGTATAGCACAGACTGTCAGATGCCCCAACCATTGTGCTACTTTAGTTGTTGTTCAGACAGACTGTCAAACAGAACTAGCAACTTGCATCAGAAAAGGACAGTTCACAATCTTTGGGCATTTCATGAGAAGTAGAAAACTAGGGCATGTTGTTACAACGCGAAAGCTGGAGGGGAGTAACGCCAGAGGGAGAACAAGAGAGTAGATGCTGGACAGTTTGACATCATGGCATGGGGAAACGTCTGTAACGGAAATGGACAGGAGGAAATGGATACTAGACAGAAGGCTGTAGACCAGTGTTTCCCAACCTTTTTTGTGCTATGCCCCACATAAAACCTTTCTAAAATTCTTATGCCCCCCCCCCCTCCCCCCGCCACATATGCATCATTTTTAATATTCAACAATTGAAATGTCCACTAAAGAAACCTGAATTTTTTTTTAGAAGGGCTCACGGTTCCCAGAGGGGCCAGAGCCCCCACCCCCACCCCCTCTCCCACCCCAGGTCCCGCGTCCCTGTGTGTCGGTTGTGTTGGGTGACATTTTTATTTTGGTTTGGCGGTTACCCCAGACAAACTGGTCCTCCCGCCTCCCCCTTTTTTGTGTGGACCTTAGTCTCACTGTGCGTTATTGCCCACAGTGGTCCACCAGGCCCACATCTAAGGTGAAGATATGTGATGAGCGTTTATTTAATCATCCCGGCCCCCGACCAGACCAGGCGCACTTCTGGGGGGAAGAGCAGCAAATGCACCCAATCCTAGCCAAAGGACCTATAGGTTTTAGGAAGAAATCACTAGGAAATTATTGAGCAAACAAATTTTCAAAACATATAATGGATAACTGAAATTCAAGTACAAAATAATTTTAATGAAAGATTGTTCTATATTATTTTAATTATTAGTAATTATTTAAATTTAGTGAGATCCTTGCGCTTGATGCTTGCTGCAAAGAGATTTTATGTCAGGTTACAATTTAGTTAACTTCAGTCTCAAGTCTCCCTGTTTTGTTATATCCAGCCGATTTCTTCCATTTTTGAATTGCCCCCCCCCCCTTACCAATCGAATTGCCCCCCCCCCCCACCTCTCTGTGGGGCGTGGGCCCCACGTTGGGAAACACTGCTGTAGACAGACATGGTCCTATCGCCACATGGCATGGACAACTGGAAGAAGAAGACACATACAAATTTTAATGTTTGCTGATTCGGTGTCGAACACAAAGTAAGTTTGGACCAAACATGGTGCGCAATCAAATGAACAAGTATTATCAATTTTCTAGCGAAGTATTCTTGTTTATGGATGCAGATTGTTATCGTAACCTTCGTGTTTGTGTGTATCTATGTTATATAGATACACACGAACTTTACGATCAATTTTTCTTTTTTTTTTAATTTAGCGAATATTCGTTCCTTTTGGTCATCAATAACAATTGGAATATAATAACAACAGTAACAAGAATAAACATAACAGCAGCAACATCCATTTATCCATCCATCTACCCATCATGTGCCATGCCGATAATCGTGGTCAGTCATGTTTTTCCATCTCACTAGATCACCAGAGTCGTGGATCAACTCCGTGTTACTGTCCCGACCATGCCACGTGGCTAAACATTCAGGTATTTACTTCTAGGTCTTCCCCTTGGTCTCTTCCCTTCGTTCCTGCCAGTTGTCACCAAGTTCTCCAAGTCATTTCTTTTCATAACATTTTTTCCCCCTGCCTTTCCATCCTGTTTCAGAATATTGCTGTCAACATCAGCATCTTTCAGCTGAATGTTGATTCCTAGGCTAAGATTACCCTCATCAGCACGCCACGACTTTATGAGCGACCAGCTCTATACTCTCATAAGTCACTGGCGCGACTCGAACCGCTTCCAATTCTCGTGCGCTCACGTCAACCACGAGATAATTCAGGGTTACGGAGAAAACTGTTAAATCCTCGGCCAGGGAGACCGGCTCTTCTCATAACATGCCCAAAAAAATTTGACTGTCCACGTTTAATGACTCTAATCAGTTTACGATCTTCATGTGTTTCTTAAAGGACTTGCTCAGAGGTTTTTCTGTCTGTCCATAGTATTCTTTGCATTCTCCTCAGAAACCACATTTCCATAGCCATCAGATGTATTTTAGCTTGACTGCTCATTGTCCACGCTTCACATCCAGAGCAACATCAACAGCAGCAACACAAATAACATTCTCAATAACAATAACAATAACAACAATAATAACAATAACAATAATAATATAATGTTTATAATAATAATATTAGTAATAATAACAGTCACAACAGCAGCAATAATAATAACAACAATAATAACACCATGCATATAATAATAATAATAGCAATAACAGCAAAAAGAAAAACAACAACAACAATAACCATCGTGTCAAGAACCATGACCCCATATTGTGTAGCTAACATGTGTACTACTAGTATCTTATCATTTTGATGCAGCTTGTAAAACGCTCCACACTCTCTGATCAACAATATAAAATAACATAAGGCCTATCCACGTCAATATGGAAACACTAGACTCGAGTTTCGCTCTCGTTTGAGCTCGTCAGTAGTGCATATCCTTGACCGGACCCGGAAACAAACCCCGGATCACTGGCGTGTGAAGCGGATGTGTAAACCTTAGACCATGCGGCACACGGCCAAATTATCACAACAGAATATTACAACGTCACCCATCGTAGGCTGTAGCTCAAGATTTGCCCGAAGGCCACGACTGATGTCCGTCAATGTGGACACGAACGATCAGGTCTTCTCACTGGCTAGGCACACCAGGCCGCCTAAAGTCCAGCGAGCAATAATCAAATTGATTTATTTGGTTGTTTCGGGATTTTGATTTACAGCCTACGATGGGTAACGTTGTAATATTCTGTTGCAATAGTTTCCCCGTGTCCAGCGTGTGCCGCGTGGTCTAGTGGTTACACACACACGGTTCACACGCCAGTGATCCGGGGTTTGTTTCCGGGTCCGGTCAAGGATATGCACTATTGACGAGCTCAAACGAGAGCGAAACTCGAGTCTAGTGCTTCCATATTGACGTGGAT
>OY992888.1:69433733-69493733 GCA_963921405.1 Cepaea hortensis | reverse complement strand
CTGACTCCATCCCAGCAGAGATATGCAAGGCAGGTGGGCCGGTCCTAACAGAGCAGCTTCACCAAGTCTTTACAAACATATGGGTGAACGAGACCATGCTACAAGATTTCAAGGACGCGTCAATAGTCCACCTTTACAAACGTAAAGGAAACCGCCAATCCTGTGACAACCACCGAGGCATCTCCTTGCTTTCAATTGCAGGGAAGATACTCGCCAGAATTCTTCTCAATCGACTCACGGCCCATCTAGATCAAGGTCTTCTTCCTGAGAATCAATGTGGCTTCAGAAAAGAACGTGGAACTGTTGACATGATTTTCGCTGCAAGGCAGCTGCAAGAGAAATGTCAGGAACAGAACTGCAAATTGTTCTCCACTTTCATTGACCTTACCAAGGCTTTTGATACAGTCAGCAGAGAAGGACTGTGGAAGATTATGGCAAAATATGGCTGTCCACGAAAGTCTGTCCAAATAGTGCGGCTATTTCATGATGGTATGCAGGCAAGAGTACAGGAAAATGGTGAACTGTCTGAACCTTTCCTGTCACCAATGGAGTGAAGCAAGAATGTGTCCTGGCACCATCACTGTTCAGCCTCATGTTTTCAGCCATGTTGATGAATGCCTTCGAGCACGACGTCATTGGAATATACATCAACTACCGTATGGATGGAAAGTTATTCAATCTCAGAAGGCTGAAAGCTAAAACCAAAATTAACAGCGACACCGTCAGAGAGCTCCTGTTTGCTGATGATTGCGCTCTATACGCCAACTCAGAAGCGGACATGCAACATAATGTTTCAGCTTTCTCACATGCATGTGCCAACTTTGGGCTCAATATCAACTTGGAGAAGACTGTAGTTATGTACCAGCCAGCTCCAGGGAATAATCACACTGTGCCGATTATCAAAGTGAATGATCATAGACTAAGTGTTGTGGATGTCAGAATTTTGCATTCAGCAATAACACAGGCTCGTAATCACTAACAGATGTGATACAAACACTGTCACAGAATGACTTCACGTGACACACTGCAAATACAATTCAAACACTTTGTTCACACTTCTCACTCATCACAACCATTACCTGCATCGCACAATTACAATAACGCTGCCATAATACAAACAATAGATATATAAATGCAATGTATACAACTCACAATCCTACATACCAGGAGCACAGTCTCTTATACTCACACAGGCTTTCTATCTATTAGCGTCCATACACACAAGTCATGCGAGCATCATTCAATCCGTCTGTCCTGTACACCAGTCCCAAGCCGTTTGGCGCTAACCACTGTGAGTTCTCGCTAGTCGGAGTTGTGTCCCTGCGTGGACTTCATGTTCCACGCATGCACCGACTGACCATTCCTGTCACAGCGTGGTTAGTGTCGCTCACAGGTGGACCTGACCGTAATTGCCAGGCGTCGTTGACGACGACGCGGTAGAAATGGTGGGGAGATTATGACAGCGGACAATTTCACCTAACTTGGCAGCACTGTGTCACAAGCTGTCACAATTGATGATGAAGTGAATGCAAGAATCTCCAAGGCCAGTGCGGCCTTTGGCAGGCTGTACAAGAATGTATGGGACAGAACTGGAATAAGCCTGCAAACAAAGCTAAAAGTCTACAAAGCAGTTGTATTATCCACACTGCTATATGCTTGTGAAACCTGGACTGTTTATCAGCGACATGCTAGGAAATTAAACCTTTTCCACACAGTCTGCTTAAGGAAGCTACTGAAGATTAAATGGCAAGACAAAGATTCCAGACACTGAAGTCCTAGAAAGAGCGTCCATGCCCAGTATCCACACTCTACTGATGAAGAATCAGATTCGCTGGGCTGGTCACTTGACTCGCATGCCAGATCACAGGCTCCCTAAACGAATTTTTTTACAGCGAACTGCGTTGTGGTAAACGCTCCCATGGTGGCCAGATGAAACGCTTTAAAGACACTCTGAAAATCTCACTGAATGCTTTTGGAATTCATCATGACACCTGGGAGGCTGCAGCCAGAGACAGAAATTCGTGGCGTGCATCATTACGCAAGGGTGCAGTCATATGTGAGGCAACCAGGACTGCACGAGCTGTGAAGAAAAGGCAGGACATGAAAAAACCACTGCAGGAAATCTTCCTCCATAAACGCCAAGCATTCTTTGCCCACATTGTCAAAGAACATTTCGAGCCAAAATAGGCCTTATCAGCCATCTTAAAACCCACGGCTCCATACTTTCAACCCCACTGGATGAAATGAATGGTCATCATCATTCTTGATGGACAAACAACAGTCAGCGGGGCGGAAGCGGTACCGGAGCGAACCCGGAAGATGTTGAAAGCGATAAATAGACTAGGTCATGTGAGGTATTAGCGCACTCGGCCGGACGAGACGAACTTCGTGCGAAGGTCGACTGATGAGTTTAAGGTCGTGCGAAGGTCTTAGCTTGGGTCGAGATTCGTATCATATGGTGGGGCGACCAATGGCTTTTTCTTGGCTTTCCTCTCATCTGTTGTTTAAGCAGTCGCCTTAACGGAACACCATCTTAATATATAGTGGGTTCCCGAGAGGTTGACTCCGGGGGAAATTGATCGATGCGACAGAACAGTTCATAGCGAACTGGACACCGTTCCAAATGCTCTGACCTGGAATATGGGAGGAGGGAACTGGGTGTGGATTTCCGTTACAGGGAGATTACCTTGTATAATTTAATTTATCTCTTGGATCGAATCTAGGGTTCCAGGGAACATATATTCTAGTGGTTAAGAATAAAGAGAACCAGGGAATGTGGGACTACCTAGGAGGGAGTTGGGGTGTGTTGCCATCGGCCCGCCTTCAGGGCCATCGTGTCTCTTGGTACCATTAACCCACTAATCTTGCGTGTCATTTAGAAGTCTTTTAAGAAGGGACCAGCTCTCAGACACCAGTTACTAGCTACCACAGCCCCACTCTATGCCCGTCCAGGAAAGGGGACGGTCCAGCCAGCTACTTGGTAGGCCCTAGACCCAGTTCATCCTCGGCAGTAGAGCATAGCCTGTGATGGAGCCGAACCCCATTATGGAGACGCAGGCTTACGCTGAGTACAAGATGGTAAAGTGTACCCACTTGTGGTAAGTCTGAGTCATGCTACTCTCACGTAGTGTTGTCTTTGGCAGGTTCTACCTTTTGAGAGAACGGAATGACGTGTCCAGAGATGGAGACCATGGCCTGGTGACGGCGCTAGCAGTCTTGAACTACCAGCACGAAATGGAGTGAGTCCACTACCCAGAACCACATCTCAGCCGAGTACCAGCTACGCCCGTCGACGACCTCGGGTTTGTTCTCCAGTTTAGTTACACATTGTCCTGCGATGGAGGTTCCTGGGCGAGTATCATGTCCTCGTGCTTGTCCCAGCGCTGACATTGTTTGGCCGTCAGACCGCCAGCTAGAGTAGAGTTACGTCAGCCTGTACCTAATCTGAATGGCTTGTGTTCCAAGAACTTTAGAGGGACTAAGTTATAGTGCCACCGTTTGAAGTCACATTGTTCTTATGGATGTTCAGCGGTGGTGTTACTCACTACATCTACTGAACACAGGGGACGTGTGCCACTAGGAAAAAAGGTATTGACTTTCCACAGTATCAGCGTGCCACCAGAACCTTCGGTACTATTCAGAAGAACGTCATGGTTCCCCGGACACACCCGTGAACTTAGACTTGGTTTTCCAACGTGTGGGCCGGACATTTGCTCATCATTCAGCCACATGCCCGAGTATCCCGGAGTCACCACACCTACCTGCTAGTCAATCCGGAGGAGAATATACCTGGCCGGAGACCTGCGACACTGGGTGAGAAGTTGGTTGACATACCTGATAGTGTGGTACCGTGGCCAGTGTATAGTGATGAATATAGTTCCTGAGGCTATTCCAGCTAGCCATGTATTGTATCGCTTAGCTCCTGCCAGGCGTCTCTTGTAGACATCCTCATTGTTTCCATTCATCTTGTATAATATACCATCTTGTTCATATGAGTAGATACCAGAGTTGTGTCTTGTGTTCAGGACGAGGGTTGAAAGGGGTATAGTCCCGTGGTTGATAGTGAGAGAGATAGTGATCCAAGGGCTGGAGGGGTTCTGTAGACGGAGGTTACCTATGTGCCCAGCGTGCAAACATCCCGTTATTAAGGTGTGATAGTATGCTCCCCTCACCCCAGGGAATACTACGACAATCAGTCCTCCCACACCGGCCGCATAGAACTGCGTGCTCTGTTTTCTAAGCCACGTTTTTACTTCACATTTAACTTCGGCGTCATTCGCGAAATGTTCTGGAACATCCACCTTACAGCCCCGACTTAGCCCCTAGCGATTTCCCATATAACGGTGCATAGCTGGGGAGAATAAGTTACGATTGTGTGTCAATAAGTATGTTGCACAGTTCTGTGGGATGGCGGACAAATGAAAACAGAGTACACAGTTCTATGCGGTCGGTTTGGGAGGACTGATAAAACGATGGGATAAGTGCATCAATGTTGGTGGCCATTATGTTGAGAAATAAAGGGACACTGTATGTATAAAACAAACTGGTTTCATGTTCTTATAATAGGTAGTTATTTTTCTTTAGCCATGTGTGACTTACTTAGCAACTTACCCTCGTACTTGATTTACACTTGCAACTGTTCTTTATAACAGTTACTTAAGTTCAGACGCCAGTTTATCAATGTCTGGGCACAAATCTGTCGTTCCTGAAGTCATACGAGCAGCTAGGTTTAGTGTCGGTGAGTCTGGAACGTTGCTTATTTTTTTTTTTACCGGTCATTGTGGAAAATGACTGCTCGCATCTGTAAGTCGAAACAAAACGACAAGTGTATCTCTGGGCAAATGAACGCAGGTGTTCAAATTGTTCGACAGGCAATAGTCGCCAGAATGAAATCATATGATCAGCTGAAGATGAAGCAGGCAGCGCCAGAAATTTACATTTAATTCAGAATTTAATTTAAAATCAGTTACTTTGTGCTGAAGGTCTTGCTGTAATTGACAGAGCTTGGCATCAGGAAATATGAACGGATTTTTGAAGAGGGGAATATTATACTCCTCTTTTGTGGAACTCTTGAAATCGCGACTGAAAGGTATCCAGAAGACTTTCAACTGTTACTGTGTACAGTAATAAGTCACATTTCTTTTCTACCACAAGCGTCTTCAGAGTTGGAAATTCCTTTCAGTCAGCTATCCGATAAACAGTCATAGTCTCATTTTAAATGAAGAAATCTCATCACACAAATGTGTGAATAGTTTGTGATTTCCCTGCATCCTCGCATTTAAACAGTTTAAATTAGACGTGATACTCACCAAAAATGCCAGGTCATTAAGCCAGTCATCGTTCAGCAGAAATTCCCGTTCTGTAATCAATTCATTTATTTCAGACATCAAAAGATAGACAATATTTTTCAGTGCCACAATCTTCGTTGAATTTACGAAAAGCAACGTCTTCACATTTTCGCTTTTTACCATTGTTTGATTTTATTTTTTCCACACTCATGTTTATAGGCTTTAACGGTAACATTTTATTTGAAAAAAATCTAATTTCAACACAATACTACCGACTCTGATAACCAGTTGTAACAGACGACACCATGGCGATAACACTTGCGCACTCTGATTGGTCGACAAGGCTGGGATATGGGAACTTCATAACGTTTCGTTGCGAACTGAACAGGCGCATTCGATAATATCTGAGCATAACATCCACGAACCACGCTTCACAATTATGAAGGTATAGGGCAGCAGTTTAAAAAGAGGACGGTAGTGGATGGGTCAAGCCGAAGACATTCTTCAACAGATGTGTTCACTTGAGGACTTAGAACCTGGCGAGGAGTTGGTACAAGTGCCAAAAGATTTCTGCACATCCTTTTCAGTTTGCATCCAACTAGACAGAAAATGCAGACAAGAAAATCCGGCTGCTGTGGATGCTGAAGTACAAGCGTTGATTTTCGAGAATTCGCTAGACGGTGATGCTGACATTTACACAGTTGGGTCGGTCGTCCCACATGTGAGAAGCTCATGGGCCTTTAGCCTACAGCTCGGGCCGGAGGGAGAATTGTGAAGGAGGACTCTGGTACCTTTGCTGAGACCACAAGCAGCCTGGTTTGTCATAGCAGTAAGTAAAGCAATAACATGGCTCGAGACACAGACATTCACTAGGGTATGTTTCCTTAGCGACTCAATGAACATGCTCCAGAGTATAGAGATGGGGGTGGGGGAGGGGGGATCCGAAGAGAATGGTTGCTGTCTCTGGAGCGGTCTCGGCTGGCAAAAATTAATTTCATCTTCGTGCCAGGGCATGCGGGAGTACAAGGGAATGAGATGAGCGGGCTGACAAGCTCGCAGGTAACGCTATTGTGGAGGGCAGACGCACCATGGACCGGGCTGACATTCTGAATGCTCTACGAGAAGTAAGACTTTTGCGAGAACCAAGTGATGACTGTGAATCTACAACCATGGGCAGACTGCGAGAACAGCAAATTAAAAGAGGGGTGGCCAAACAAGAACACTACGCAGGAAGCCAAAGAAGACTGATAAACCAACCCAGAACTGGTGTCGTTAGCCGCTACACGCTGCGGGATTTGCTGAGGAGGAGATCCGAGCACTTATGGACTGAATGGTTCGATGTGCAATGAGGATGATCTGTCGACTAACTAACTAACTATAACAACCACGAGCAGAGTAAATAATCGCACGCTGACGGGGCGCTCTGAATGCATTTTTGAAATTATTAAAACTTATATTAAATAAGAGGCCTCGCATGCCACTTTCGGACAGCTGGTGGGCCATAGGTGGCTCGCGGGCCATCGTTTTGGAACCTCTGCCATAGAACTACCATGGGGTCCAAATGAACCCCAGTGTCAACTTTCGTGACTGTCAATGTGTCGTAAATACTTATTTGCATTTTTGATTTTATTATGTTTTATTATCCCCCAAGCCTAACCCCCTTTTAATAAAGGATGTTCATCATTGTGGAGTTCGTTGTAAGATATGTACACTGTCTCCGTGTTTAGTATATTTCATCTTTTCGCAGGTGTTACACGTACCTAATTGGTTTTATTTTCTATTGATACATCCTGCTGCAGCCGTTTGAGGTCTTTTATGAATATTGCAACTAGTTTCAATCATTGTAATGTTTCATAAAGGGCCGTGTGGTAGATTTCCACATTATGATGCAAGTCATCGAAATGCCGCCCCTTAAATGATTTTTTCTTCTTTTCGAAACGCCGCCCATTAAAGATTTTTAATTGTTGAATAGTTCAAATTGTATTTTGATTTCACTGTTTCTGCCGCCCCCGTACGAAGCCGTCTGATGCGGCCGCCTCTCTGTATCATAGCACGGCACGGCCCTGGTTTTATATGTAAAAATATTGAAATATGTATAGCAGGAATTATTAATATCAAAGGAAATCAAATGCACTGAAATTGTTAAGCATCAAAGGAGACAAGAAAAATAGTTTATTGGAGTATATATGAAGGATGTCTACAGCAAATAATTAGACTGAAGAACGTATAACATAATATCTAGTGAAGAATATTACCACTCTCATAAAAAAAACTACTAAAATAAATTGAAGCAATTGCCAAATCTTAGAATTCCAGTATGTGATCTCATGAGGTAGATAATATAATAAAGGAAGTGCAATCTACATTTGGATGATATATCAAGTGCAAAGTCCGTTTAATCGCTATAATGGCATTTTTTAGAGAGTTAGTATTTTTGGCAGCACATATACATGTGCCTCATAATGATAGAAAATGTGATCACATAGACTACTAATGGAGTAAAGAAACAGATGATATGAATGTTCGTCTTTGATACACAAATAAAATGTAAACAAACGACAGTCGCTGATTTTTCCGTATCGCTGGAGTTATATTTTATCCTAGCAAAGACAAGCCACCGTTTAAGGTGTTCAACTGCAATGACACCCAGTCGTAGAACATACAACATACTTTACCTTTGTTTTCTTTCTAATACGAGAATTTGGTGACAAAACAAATCTGTGTATTACCCTTTACACCGTCTGCTCATCACTGTCTCGGCATTCAGTCATAATTGTGACAACACCTCACTATTTGTCACTTTCAGCCATCTATTTTTTGTTAGCTCCTGTCGTATATCTTGGGAAATCTCAAAGAGATAGAGGAAAACTAGAATTCATCTTTCCCAATGTGATCCTGACCCACTATAATTTTAGCCTTCAATGGCACAATTACTTGACGCTATCAATAGAGTCCAGGAGTCCGAGAAAGTCCCCAAGGTCAACAAGGAAACGATTTTCTCTGTGCTCTCAGATAAATAATTAATGTCCAGGGTGAATTAATGGTTAACAGACATTAACACGAACACTCAAAGGATTAATGGAACACTTGGAGTGAAAAATGAAAATCTCTATTAAACTTAATAGAAAACAAACTGGGGATGGGTTGTGGCTATTCTGATCACAAAATAATCACCCATTTCAAAAGGCACGGCACGTATCCATGAATACATTAAACAGTCACCTTTTTAGAAAAAACATAACCCATATTTCCCAGTGGATTGAATCATACCCATAGATCTGTTAGGTTATAATAATAATCTTAATTCTCTATCTTAAGCTCAATCCTCTCTACTCCAAATTTGGTTTTTGGACCCTAAATGTTCAAATGTTCTGTAAGACTAAATAAATTGGGTCCATAGTAAGTTTGTTGTTCTGGTTCAGGTAGAATGTTCACGAGGTTGCCTCCCTAATCACAGGTGCAGGCTAAAAGTCCCCTGGGTGATTCATAGTGATACTGGGTTACCTGCTTTATGTGGTTGGATAGAACTCTCGCCTGTAGATTCTTCCCAAATAGGATTCGTCATCTCTCCAGCCAGGAGCTCCCATCAACAGCCATATCCGGTTCTGGATGGATTTAACCACTACCTGAAGTTCCAGTATCAAAACATATATCTACTGGTACCATAAATGCAATTATATGATCATTTGAAATGGAAGAAATGTAAAACCCCAAGGAAAAGGGAAAATAAACATAGGGAATTTTGACCCCAGGGAAAAATAAACAAAAGGGGAAGAAAGCCGTAGTGTCCCAAAGATGTTATCAACCCAATAACTGGCTCCTCTCCATCCAACACCCACTAAAGACCTCTCAAATTTTAGGATACTAGATAAGCAATGTCATCTTCGCCCATGCCTGTCACATATAGTCTCAAAGTTGAGTAATACCTTGATTGATTCGGAATTTGACAACCATGTTCACTATTCTCCTGGGACGCAGAGGTGTTTCCAAGGCACCAGGGCCGGGTTATATACTGGCCAAGACCTATTGACACGTCCTCGCCGAGCGTCCTGGGCAACAGGTCCCATCGGGGTCCCGGCTAAAGTCAGTAGGATCGCCGATTCCTCCGAAGTCGGAGAGTGTCTGCCTGTACGGCGAGGAACCACCAGTCTGCACACCAATAAGCCAGACATGGGACAACGGATACTCACGCAAACCTCAGGTCCTGTATGACATCACACTGATGTTGGACAACAGGATGCCTTCATCCGACATACAGGACTTCGCGTTGGAGCTCAAGCCAACGAACACAAGCAAGCAAGCACTATTCTCCTGTGTACATAATTGTTTTCCCTAGGTATCCTTCCATTTGAAAGAAAAGACCTCACCCATTAATTATCTTAATTCATTCACCAAATGCAACTTATAAACAATATTGTTCCATTCTGGCACCAGTTCCTGCAGGAGATTCAGGTGTTTTACTCCAAATTAAATGTTTTAAGGAGGTTCATCCTCTCTCCTCTTCAACATTTATGTATATGCCTTTACCATGCCTGTTATACGCAGATAGTGGACATTTCTCCAGCTTAAGGAAAGAGGTTCAAAATATGCACTCAGAAAAAAAAAAAAAAATTTTAAAATTACTTAGACAGTTTGCAGATTTCTATGCATAGATAATGAGATATATTCACAACACATACAAATGTTTTAATCATAGCTAAATGAAATTGCAAGCACAGGGGAACCATGTTGAACAGACCTATCGGCCTGCAGACAACGAAACTGCGGCCACTTTTCAATGAAACATTAATCTCACAGTTTCCCAATTCGCATACGGAAACAAAGGCATGGTTATAACATATATAATGAATTTATATGCTTACCACAGGCGCAGAAAGTGCACATTTTGGTCCCTTCCCCCCCCCCCCCCCCCCCCACCCGAAAAAAAAAAACAAACTAAAAGAACTCCTCGAAATGAGAAGCGACTTGACTTCGTGACACTACATTTTAAAGTGAGGACTATCCTTTCGTTCGGCCCCGCTCGAACATATTCGGAATGTAGCTACCTCACGTTAGTCACCCAATCACCGAGCTTGCCTGCCGCTGTGTACATTCCAATTACGATGTCCTTTGTTCGAAATATATCGTAGCCTGTCCTTATATAGTCATCCATACTTGAGACCTAGTTCCTGGAAATCTTGGAGGACGCGACTACCATGTCACAAACACCAATAACAATAACAACAAAAATAACAGCAAATACGGCAGCAACGTCAATAATAATAACAATAACAACAATAGCAAATATAATAACAACAACGATAACAATAACAGAAGAGCAACAACAACAATAACAAGAACAATAGCAACAGCATGTACATAATAATAAAAATAATCATAATAGCCACAACAACAGCAATAATAGTAACAACAATAATAATAATAACAATAACAACACGAATATAATAATATTAATAATAGTAAGAACAACAACAGTCTCATCTCATCTCATCATGTTCCTCTTGTACCTTGCGGTGTCGAGGTGAAGTATAAACTTCGTGAGAGTGCCCGGTTATGGGCTTCGTATATCGACATTCCCATGGATTCTGTTATTCCCTCCGTCCAGCGTTTACGTGGTCGGCCTCTTCCTCTGTTTCCATCTGGTCTGTACGTCATTGCCTGTTGTGGCATGCTGTTGACTGGTAGCCTACTTGCATGGCCAAACCATTTGACTTGCTGCTTTCTAATAAAATCTAGAGCAGCTTTAACCCCCACTTTAGTCCTGATTTCTTCATTTCTGATCTTATCTCTTCTTGATACGTTGAGTATTCTTCTCAGGAACCTCATTTCTGTTGTTGTGATTTTTCTTTTCTCTTTTTCTGTACGTATAACAAATATATAATTCAAATATAACAACAACAACAATAGCAACAACAGTAATAAGCATCGTGTTAACAACCGTTAACCCATATTGTGTAGCTAACATATGTACTACTAGTATCCTATATATATCATTGTGACCCAGCTTGGAAAGCTCGTGTTTCACCGCTCCATACTCGCTGCTAGGCCGATATCGTTCGATCTAGGCCTGAATGTTGTCCTCTGGTAGTTTCATGACCAGACCTACCTCCTATTTAGTCAAACCTAGATGGCCTTTCTCGTCTGATTTAGTGTTATACTACCGGGTGTTTGTAAAGTCTCACTACACTTTGTATGTAGAACAAATCTGAACAGTGAAGTACATGATGTCATCACACACAATGGGCTCCACAGTACACCGTGCAGCAATATACAGCGAATGGCTGTTGTCTGCTGGAGTAATTCTTTGAACTCCAAATACCTATTATGATAATTCTTCATTGATACTTTCCAGCTTCTCCACTGCCACGGAGTTGTTGCTGTGGCTCATCTAATAACAACACCAGGCAATTTAAAGACAACTCAACAATAGACTTGACAGGGAACTTTTGCGTCCTCAATTTGACAAATAAAGTTTATTTCAGAACAGCCTACAGCGTGGCTCTCACCCACTGCCGACCTTCAGTCGTTATCGCATACTGCGGGTGGGCCGCACACGCCCTGCCGTGCATGATTATTGTACAAATGCCTGATCGTCAAGAAAATCTCCTGTCTAACTATCTATCACATTCTTAAACCTAATTAAGTTGTTTACTCACTGCAACCTACAAATCACCGCAACCAACAATCACTTGTCACTGCGTGCAGCTGACCGCCATTCTGGTCGAGTGTGTTGTCAAACAGTGTTGAATGTCAAACTGCCACTTGCTGGCTTTCGCGGCCTTATCATCAGGCCTCGGCTTCAGAATGTTGATTCATTATCAACAAATTCCATAAAGGGAATATAAATTGACTTGTACATCAGTCTCGGATGCTATTATCGCTGACTGTTTTTGCTTAGTCGAACTGTCCCTAACCACGTCTCGGTCTTCAATGTCAAAAACATGTCTGCTGTTCTCAGCCAGAGCGCAGTCATGTGAGCGCGTTAGCTCCGCCCACTCTCGTCACCTGTGTTTCCTCACTTTTCCCTAACCGTGTATGGGCGGCAATTGTCTCCTCTCCTAGTTTGACACATCTGCTAGATTACTTGTATCCATCTCATGGCATCCACAATAGCGTTAGAAGATGGTAGTGCCAATAGTTAATTTAATTAATGTTTTAGCACATTTTTAATGACATAATGTACTTCATATTTTTTTTTTCAAATGTGCGCTACATACCAAGTGTAGTGAAACTTTACAAACTCCCGACATTATATTTTCATAGTGTGTAGGTTATGTGCATTGAGAATCATGACCTATGGGAATGTCCTGAGTGCAGTGATGATAGTTCTTAGCTCAACTCTACTCTATTCAGCTCAACTCATTGTAATGTTTCGTAGGTAAAAATGTAGAAATCTGTATAATATGAATTCATTGTATCAAGGGAAATACATTGAAATGATGTTTTAAAGGAACACAGAAGACAAGAAAAATAATTGTTTTTATTTTTGGAGTATAAATAAAGGCTGTGTAATGCAAAGACTTAGTTTGAAGAACGTGTGGCATAATATCTAAGGAACTATATTGTCAATCTGATCAAAAGCTACTAAAATACATTTTATGTAATTGCGATATATTTGATGCCCATTGTGTGACCTCATGTGGTAGATAATATCACAATATATTTGATGTCCAGTAGTCTACCTACGGGATAATATATATACTGCAATATCCGCTTAATCCCACTGGTACCATAAATGCTTGCTTAATTAATATTTTTGGCAGGCACATGTGCCTGTAAATATTATCACAGAGACTTTTCATGGCCCGATGAAACAGATGACATCGATGTCCGTCTTTGATACACAAGTGGATTACGACAGTCGCTGATGTTTGCCTGGAGTTATATTTGATCCTAGCAAAGATAAGTCGCCATTTGATGTGTTCAGCTGTAATGACTGTCAGTCGCCGAACATGTAACATATTATATCTTAATTTTCTTTCTAATATGAGAATTTTGTGACAAAACACATTTCTTGATCTGCTCATCACTGTCTCGGCATGAAGTCATAACTGTGACAAAACCTTCCTACTTACCATTTCCCGCTATCAATCTTTATTATGTGCACACCTACTGTTTGGAACTGAATCTGTTAAAAGTCAAAAAGGTCCAGCGACAAGCCCCAGGCTTTCTCCGAAAAAATTGCACTCGTGAACCAAACGACGTACGCTGGAATCGAACTCACAACCTTCTGAACGCGCGGCAGGGGGTGTAACCACTTCGCTTGTCCTGTCTAGAAATTTACTCCCGTAACAGTCTATTTACATGTCACTCCATTGTAAGCCTCTGTCGCTGTCACGTGTAAACTACCTATCATATCCCGAATCCATCTATGTTGTGGTCTTCCTCTTTTCCGATTCCTTTGTACACTATATGAGAGGAATCATCGTCGAGGGACGTAACATCAATAACATAAGATATGAGAGGAATAATCCTTGAAGGACGAAACATCAATAACATTAGGTACGTGAGGTATCATCATCGGGGGTCGTAACATCAGTAACATCACCCGTGTGTTGCCGGGGCCCATAAGGGAAGCAAAGAATAACAACACTGCAGCCTACCATGCATGTCGTAAGCGGCGACTAAGGAGGCTTGGTAGTTCCGACGCCCTGCTACTGAGTGAGTGTGTGGCGCGACACTGTGAGCTGTGAGTTTCGTGTGAAATGCTTTTGAATCTGCCCGGGGTTTTGTGGAACGTGACTGCATGTTCGGAGCGATGGCAGATGGCTATGTCCCAGAGTTGACCGGTTCTTGCCTTATGCAGAAATGCGTGGCTGCTGGGCTTCTGGTTGATTGCCACTGCCATCGACGATGAACTGCATTTCGTGGACTGTGTGGGTGAACATCTAGGAAACATCCGGTTGGGAAAATGACTGCCGATTCCATCAGAAATGAACTGGGTGTTTTGTGGGGGACTATTGTGTGACATTTTGGCGGCGGCATTATGCACAGTGTATCTGTGCGGGCTGTTGTTTGTCAAGACTCTTCTTGTCAAGACTGTCTTTTCCACTTTACACATTGGGCAGTGGGGAGCATTTTGTGTGATATTCACTTGCACAGGAACGGAGCATAATTGGAATGACCCGTTGCTGTGAAGTTGGAACTGCGACTAACTAACTAACTAACTAACTAACTAACTAACTAACTAACTAACTGACTAACTAACTAACTAACTAACATCAGTAACATTAGATATGAGAGGAATCATCATTGACTGACGTAACATCGATAACATTAGATATGAGTGGATTCATCATTGGCGGACGTAACATCAATAACATTAGATATTCGGATGATACAGAGTTCATTGCAGACAATGAGCAGAATCTACAACATTCAGTAGATGCAATTGTCGCACATAGGAATCATCACGTCCTGCACATTGCTGCTTAGCCTCACATCCGAATGTTGGGCATTTCGTTCGCCACAGGCCGCTCCCCACGCAAACCTGGAGAGATCAGTCTGCTGATGACCTCCACTTAGCGAGCTATCAAACCAAGTAATATTCCCTTTTGTGCCACTGCGACGCTTTTTCCACTTTTTGGTGAAACCCACACAATGAATCTTTGGTGCTGACATACCTCGTAATGGATTTACTGTTTGAGATGTTCAGCTACAATAACTCACAGTCGAAAAAACATGTAATATGTGTTACCTTAGTTTTCTCTCTATTACAAGAATTTGGTGACAAAACACCCCCGTGTCTTACCACTTACTTGGTCGGCTCATCACTGTTTCGGCATTATGATAAAACTGTGACAAAACCTCCCTACTTATCATTTACCGCCATCCATTTTTGTTAGATCCAAACCAATTTTTTGTTTTTAACTGAATCTGTTAAAAGGCGAAAGGATCGACTTCATTGCTCCGAGTTGTATCCCATATGGCCCAGTATCATTTCGCAGGCTGGTTTGCTGAACGCGTCGTTTAAAGTACGAACTACGACTACGCAAGTCCAACAACAAACCCCAGGGTTCCTCAGAGTAAACTGCACTCGTGAACCAAACGACGCATGTCGGAATCGAACCCACACCCTTCAGAACGCAAGACAGGTGGCGTAACCACTTAGCTTGTCCTGTGAAGAACTTCACTCCCATAATGGTCTATTTATCCGTCTCTCCACTGTAAGCCTCTGTTGTGTCATGTGTAAACTACCTATCACATCTTGAATCCATCTGCGTTGTGGTCTTCTTCTTGTCCACCTCCATGGCACACGACAGAGGAATCACCATTGGGGGACGGGACATCAATACCATTAGATACGAGAGGAATCACCATTGGGAGACGTGACATCAATAGCATTACATATGCGCAGGCTTGTCCATGGGGCATATTTTTCAGTCCCATCCCATCCCATGGTAATATATGCTTGACACATCCCATCCCATCCCATGGGACCTTTTCCTCATGGTATTTCCATGGGAATAACATTCCAATGGCCAAGCCTGGCAAGTTTGTCCATGGGACATGTTTTTCTGTCCCATCCCATCCCATGGCCCATGCCTGGCCCATCCCGTCCCATCCCGTGGGACCTTTCATGACATTCTCATGGACAAGCCTGGATATGCGGATGATACAGTGTTAATTGCATACAATTAGCAGTTTCTGCAACAATTAGTAGATGCGTTTGCTGCACACAGTGAACAATTGTATGAAGACACAGATTATGGTCGTCTCTAGGAAAAAGTAAATACCATAATGTAATATACAAGTAAATGGGAATATTCTTAAACAAGTGAATTGGTACAGCTATCTTGGAACCGTCATAACATATGATGGGAGTTGCCTTGAAGAGGTGCTACATAGAACCCGTAAATTTGTATGGATGTGAAGCGTGGATAATTAATTATTAGACAAACTGAAAAAAAATTTCTTATGGATGTGGAATTTGGTTTCTGGAGGTAAATGCCACTGACAGACAGAAAAACCAATGACCAAGCCGTAAAAGAAACACACAAACACCGTAAATTGATTAGAGAAATTAGACGTAGACCGTCACAATGTTTTGGACATGTTATTTTCATTTTCTATGTTTTATATTTTATTAACCCCCCCCCCCCCCCCCCCCCTTCCCCCACATCCCTCTTTTTTTATTTTAAATTTATGTTCACCATTGTAGAGTTTGTTGTAAGGTATGGACACTTTGTTTGTGTTTAGTATATGACTTTTTTGCAGGAGTTACACGCACCAAACGGTGTTTATTTCCTTTTGTTAGATCCCACTGCAACCTTTACTTGTCTTATGAATATTGCAGCTTGTTTCGATCAATGTAATGTTTCACAGGTAAAAATGTAGAAATCTGTAAAATAGGTATTAAGGGAAATAAATTGAAATGATATTTTGAAGTAGTAAGGGGGACAAGAAAAATGAATTTAGTGACATGAAAGTAAAGGTTATGAAATGCAAATGCTTAGTTTAAAGAACATATAGCATAATACTTGAATTAACATATCGAAACATTGATCAAAAATTGCTAATAAATTAAAGGAATAGCGATATATTAGATGTCCAGTATGTGACCTCACTCATATGGTAGATAATATAACAAACTAAAGGCAGTATACATACGGAATAATATATTAATTGGTATAAGCAGTTAAATACGACGAGCCTTGTAGTTGTTCTAATATTTTTAGCAGGCACATGTGCTTGTGACTTATAATATATGGTTGTAGAGACTTTTAATGGAGCGAAAGAACAGATAATATCGATGTTTGTCTTTGATACACAAGTGGATTACAGCAGTCGCTGATGTTTGCCTTAACGCTGGCGTTATATTTGATCCTAGCAAAGACAGGCCACCATTTGAGATGTTCATTTGCAATAACCCTAAGTCGCCGAACATGTAACATGTTTTACCTTAGTTTTCTTTCTACTACGAGAATTTGTTGACAAAACACACCCGTCACTTACCCCTTACTTGGTCTGCTCATCAAGGTCGAGCATACTTAAAAATGAATGCAGATGAGCGGCACCCTCTGCATGAAGCTATATTCAGAGAAAAGGGTGGCAGGCTAAAGAGGGGCAAATCATGGATGGGTCGGGCGTAAGATGTCGTCAGACAGGTCAGCAGTCTTACCAATATCAACCCCGGCAAGGAATGGGTGCCGGTGCCTCCAGCTTTTAAGTGCACTTTCTCCTGCATTATCACACTCGACAGAAGGTGCAAAGAGCAGAACCCTGCCGCTGTCAATGCAGATGTCAAAGCGCTCATCTATGAACACTCAGATAGCCGCGAAGTGCTCATCTATACAGATGGATCTGTTGTAAAGCAGCAGATAAGTGCGTGGGCATTTACAGCCCGTTCAGCGGGCCGAACCGTTCATGAATCCAGTGGTGCCCACTCCATGACCACGAGCATTATGACGATGGAAGTGATGGCAGTAACACAGGCATTCATATGTTTGGAATCACAGCATTACAGCAACGTGTGTGTACTAAGTGATTCACTGAGCATTATTCGGAAGGTCGAAGCTGGATCTGTACGTAGACAGTGGACTGAGTCGCTGCGGAAGTCAGTTGTCCGTAAAGTCACCTTCATCTTCGTCCCGGGACATGCGAAAGTCGAGGGAAATAAACGAGCTAATAAACTGGCTATCTCTGCACCCCCTGCAGATGGCCAGCCCATGGATCGCGCCGATGTTATTAACGTCCTTAAAGATATGTTGAGAACGGGGGACTTTGACGTCAGTGAATCCACATCGCTGTCCAGGATGAAAGACTTCGGAGTAAGAAATGGTACGGCCAGGAACGAGAGGTACATCGGGAAAACGAGGTGCCTCGTCAAACAGCACAGAACTGGCACTATTAGCCACCGGGTGCTGATGCTTATGCTGGGGGGGGGGAGGATATGAGCACATATGGACCTGTCAGGAGTGCAGTGAAGATACCCCAACTGATAGCTGATAACTGATAACTGATCGCTGTCTCGGCATTATGTCATAACTGTGACAAAACCTTCCTACTTACAATTTTTTGCCATCCATGATTTGTGAGGTCAAAACATACTCTTTGTTTGGACCTGAATCTGTTAAAAGACAAGAGAATCGACTTCACTGCTGCGGGTTTTACGCAATATGGCGAAGTATCTTTCCGTGGGGCAGGTTACCGGAAGCGTCGCACAAAGTACGAACTACGCAACTCCAGCGACAAGCCGCAGGGTTTCTCCGAGAAACCTGCACTCGTAAACCGAACGAAGTAAGCCGGAATCGAACCCACACCATTCGGAACTCGCGGCAGGTGGCGTAACAACTTCGCTTGTCCTGGCTAGAACTTTACACCCATATCAGTCTATTTAAATGTCTCTCCATTATAAGTCTTTTTCGCTGCCATGTGTAAACTTTATATCATATCTTGATTCCATCCATGTTGTGGTCTTCCTCTTTACAACCTCCTTTGTACACTATATGTGAGGAATCACCATTAGGGGATGAAACATAAATAACATTAGATAAGAGAGAAATCATCATTCGGGATGAGACATCAGTAACATTAGATATGAGAACAATCACCAGTTTGGGTTGGGGGAGGTGGGAGGGGGGCGTAATAACAACAGCATTAGAAATACGGATGATATAGTGTTGATTGCAGACAATTAGCGGGATCTGCAACATTTAGAAAATGCGGTTGTTGTACATAGTGGACATCAATGGTTAGAAATAAATTGTGTGATGACAGAGATTATGGTCGTCACTAGTAAGAAGGAAGTACCACCATGTAATATAAAGGTAAATGGGAATATTCTTAAATAAGTGAATTGGTACAGCTATCTTGGAACAGTCATGCCATATGATGGAAGTTGCCTTGACGAGGTGCTACATAGAACCTATCATTTTGTATGGATGTGAAGCGTGGATCATTAATTATTAGACAAACTGAAAAACAAATCTTATGGATGTGGAAATTTGGTTTCTGGGGGAAAATGCCACGGACAGACAGAAAAACCAATGATCAAGCCATTCAAGAAACACACAAACACCGTAAATTGATTAGAGAAATTAGACGTAGACCGTCACAATGTGTTGGACATGTTATTTTCCTTTTCTGCATGACAAGGCAGACGTGGTTGCGGCCTTGTGGGAGCACGTGTACACCTCGGAGGAGCAAATGGATCACCATAGTCTGGTAAGAATGAGACAGCGAGGTGTGACGAGGGGATCTGGCCGACGCTCGACGCTCAGAGGCAAAACGAGACCGACATATAATCAGATTGCTACTGGAACTATTAGTGTTGGAACTCTTCGCTGGCTGCCGAGGATGGGGACGGAGCGCTTATGGGAATGTCCCGAATGCTGTGATGTCGGTTCCTAAATCAATCAATCAATCAATCAATCAATCATTTTCATTTTCTATGTTTTATATTTTATTAACCCCCCCCTTCTTTTTTATTTTAAATTTATGTTCATCATTGTAGAGTTGTTGTAAGGTATGGACACTTTGTCTATGTTTAGTATATGACTTTTTTTGCAGGAGTTACACGTACCAAACGGTGTTTATTTCCTTTTGTTAGATCCCACTGCAACCGCTACTTGTCTTTTGAATATTGCAGCTCGTTTCGATCAATGTAATGTTTCACAGGTAAAAATTTAGAAATCTGTAAAAAAGTTATCAAGGAAAATATATTGAAATGATTTTTTGGAGGAGTAAGGGAGACAAGAAAAGTGAATTTATTGACATGTAAGTAAAGGTTATGAAATGCAAATGCTTAGTTTAAAGAACATATAGCATAATACTTGAATTAACATATCGAAACTTTGATCAAAAATTGCTAATAAATTAAAGGAATTGCGATATATTGGATGTCCAGTATGTGACCTCACTCATATGGTAGATAATATAATAAACCAAAGGCACTATACATTTGGAATAATATATCATTATCTATAAGCAGTTGAGCACGATGCGGCATGTTTTTTTTCAAATATTTTTGGCAGGCACGTGTACTTGTGCCTCATAATGATAGCAAATATGGTTGTAGAGACTTTTAATGGAGCGAAAGAACAGATAATATCGATGTTTGTCTTTGATACATAAGTGGATTACAGCAGTCGCTGATGTTTGCCTTAACGCTGGAGTTATATTTGATCCTAGCAAAGACAAGTCACCATTTGAGATGTTCATTTGCAATAACCATCAGTCGCCGAACATGTAACATGTTTTACCTTAGTTTTCTTTCTAATACGAGAATTTGGTGACAAAACACACCCGTCACTTACCCCTTACTTGGTCTGCTTATCACTGTCTCCGGAGAGGTCGAGCATACTTAAAAATTAATGCAGATGAGCGGCACCCTCTACATGAAGTTATATTCAGAGAAAAGGGTGACAGACTAAAGAGGGGCAAATCATGGATGGGTCGGGCATAAGATGTCGTCAGACCGGTCTGCAGTCTTACTAGTATAAACCGCGGCAAGAAATGGGTGCCGGTGCCTCCAGCTTTTAAGTGCACTTTCTTCTGCATTATTAACTAGACAGATGGTGCAGAGAGCAGAACCCTGCCGCTGTCAATGCAGATGTCAACGCGCTCATCTATGAACACTCATATAGCCCCGAAGTGCTCATCTATACAGATGGATCTGTTTTAAAGCAGCAGAGAAGTGCGTGGGCATTTACAGCCCGTTCAGCAGGCCGAATCGTTCAAGAATTCAGTGGTGCCCATTCCATGACCACGAGCATTATGACGATGGACGTGATGGCTGTAACACAGGCATTCATATGGTTGGAATCACAGCATTACAGCAACGTGTGTGTATTACGTGATTCACTGAGCATTATTCGGAAGGTCGAAGCTGGATCTGTACGTAGACAGTGGACAGAGTCATTGCGGAAATCTGTTGTCCGAAAAAGTCACCTTCATCTTCGTCCCGGTACATACGGGAGTCGAGGGAAATGGAGTGATTGCTTTATTAATTAAAATGTTTGGCAGGCACCTGGTCACGTGCCTAACAATGCTAGCAAATACGGTCGTTGAGACTTTTTCTTGGCGTGAAGAAACACATGATATTAATGTCCGTCTTTGATACACAAATGGATGTCGACAGTTGCTGATGTTTGCCTTAATGCTGGAGTTATATGTGAACCTAGCAAAGACCAGCCGCCAGTCGACAGTTGCTGATGTTTGCCTTAATGCTGGAGTTATATGTGAACCTAGCAAAGACCAGCCGCCAGTCGACAGTTGCTGATGTTTGCCTTAATGCTGGAGTTATATGTGAACCTAGCAAAGACCAGCCGCCAGTTGAGTTGTTCGGCTTCAATGACTCTCAGTCGCCGAACATGTAACATATTTTACCTTATGTTTTATTTATTTTTTTCTCTAATACGAGAATTTGGTGACAATCCACGTCTCTTGATTTGCTCATTACTGTCTTGGCATTAAGTCATAAATGTGACAAAACTTTCCTACTTACAATTTTCCGATATCCATTTTTATTATATCCAAATTGACTGTTTGGAGCTGAATCTGTAAAAAGTCAAGGGGGTCCAGCAACAAGCCTCAGGGTGTGTCTGAGAAAACTTCACTCGTGAACCAAACGACGTGTTCCGGAATCGAACCCATAACCTTCAAAACGCGCAGCAGGGGGCATATCCACTTCGCTTTTCCTGTCGAGAACTTTATTCCCATGACAGTCTATTTAATGTCTCTCCATTCTAAGCTTCTGTTGCTGTCATGCGTAAACTACCTGCCACATCTTGAATGCATCTAGGTTGTGGTCTTCTTCTTCTCCTACTCCTTTGCACACTATATGAGAGGAATCATTATTGAGGGGCGTAACACTAATAACATTATATATATGAGGATTCATCATTGAGGGACGAAACATCAATAGCATCAGATTTGAGATGAATCAACATTGGGGGTCGTAACATCAATAACATTAGATATGCAGATGATACAGTGTTCATTGTATACACTGAGCGAGCAGTACCTGCAACATTTAGTAGATGCGGTTGTTGCACATAGTGAACAACTATGGTTAGAATTAAATTGCATGATGACAGATTATGGTCGTCACTAGGAAGAAGGATATACCAAAATGCAATACGCAGGTATATGGAAATATTCTTAAACAAGTGAATCTCGGAACATTCATTACATCTGATGGGAGGTGCCTTGACGAGATTAGAACAAGAATCACATTGGCGAAAGTAGCCTTTTGCCAGACGAAAAATATACTGACCCATAAAAGATGTCTATTGCAACGAGAAAATGTGTTTAGGTGCTGACCGAAAACTATACTTTTGAATGGATGTGAAGCGTTGATAATTAGCAAACAATCTGTAAAACATCTAATGGCTGTTGTAATTTGGTTTGGTTTCTGAGGAAAATGCAAAAAATAACATGGGCAGGGAGAAAAAAAAATGACCAAGTTCCAGAATAAATAAATACAAACCGTAAACTGATTACAGAAATTAGACGTAGACAGTCACAATTTTGTGGATACGTTATGAGAATAAATAAATAGGAGAACAGGGTGACAACTGGCAAGATTGAGGGTAAAAGAACAAGTGGAAGACAGAGAAGTAAATACCTGGATGTTTTGACCAAATGACATGTTCTAGACAAGAACACAGAGCTGATCCATGACTCTGGTGATCGTGTGAGACGGCAAAACAAGACCGCCACGCTTATCGGCTTGGAATAATATGATGATGGTGATGACGACGATGATGGTGATGATGATGATAATGATGATGTTGATGATAATTATGATGATGATGATGTTACTTTGTCATCCATGGTTATCTTTTCCAAAACTTCGTGTTTTAAAAGAAAATCTTATATGGCTTTTGCAGGACGATGCGTTAAACTCCAACCCCATTTTGCGTTTGTATACAAGTTTACATTCAGTAGTTCGTCATATTATTTTCTGAACGGGAAGTCAACGTTGAATCCCGACCAGTCCGTGCACTGATCGATTCCCCGACCCCGAATACGACGCACTGGAAGTTCAAGTGGTAGCGTTTTAATCCCCGCAATCACACAGACTGCCCTTGTTTTTATACATCTGCAAAACATTTCATTTTCTTTAAACACAGAAGCCACAAACAATATGTGACACGATTTCTTACCTGGCATATTTCCCTCAAAGGCTTACAGTAGGCCAAAGGCTTGCGAACGCGGTTCGTGAACCGGGTACCAGGCGTTCGAAGCTCAGCTGCGACCAATTGGTGCAGCAGACAGTGTCGCGTTGTGTTATAACGTGCTGGTATGGGAGCCGGTAATTCAGAAAGCAATGGCAAACTACTGAACGTAACACTTGCCTAGTACATCAACAGCAGCTGAAAAATGTTGACTGCGACGTCCCGTAAGGGATACGCAAAAAAAAAAAAAAAAAAAAAAAAATTCCCTCGTCTCGCATTGTCACCTGACGAAATGCAGCTAAATATACAAGGCAATCAATCGTGCAACATTTTGTTTGTGACTTCTGTGTTTAAATTCACCAAGGAATACGTTGTTTTGAATTTCATTTTCTTATTTTTGTTTACCTTAAAAGTATTTTTTTTTTTTTGGTTACAATTCTGAGTTCTTGTTGGATAGACTTGTTTGTTTATTGTTCCATGCAATTAAATTGTAATATGCACTTTGCATGTGTCTTCTTCTTCCTGTAGTCCATGCCACATGCCGTTGATGACCATGTCTGTCCACAGCCTTCTATCTAGTGATGTCAAACTGTCCAGCATCTAATCTCTTGTTCTCTCACTGGCTTTCCTCCCCTCCATCTTTCTCCTTGAACCAACATGCCCTAGTTTTCCACTTCTCAGGACATGCCCAAAGAATGCAAACTGTTCTTTTCTGATGCGAGTTGCTATTTCTTTTTGTGACTATGTCTGAACAAAACCTAGAGTAGCACAAAGGTTGGGGCATCTTGCAGTCTATGCTATACAATAACTGTGTGAAACTAGTTCTATATGATGATGATGATAACGATGATAACAAATGCGACTACAACAACACCAAAAATAACAACAACAACAACAACAACAACAACACAAAAACAATGATGACAGTGACAACAGTAACAATAATGACATAAATAATAACAAAACAAAAAGAAAATATTAACAACAACAATAACAAAAGGACTATAACAATAATAATAATAATAATAATATTAACAACAGCAACAAAAACAACAACGATAGCATCAATATTGCAATAACAACAACAATAATAACAACAATAATAGCATTATATAATAATATTAATAATAATAGTAATAATAAAAACAGCCACGACAACATCAATATTAATAACAACAATAACAACACCATGCACGAAACAATAATAGCAAAAACAGCAGTAACGAAAACAAAATTAATACTAACAATATCAACAACAATAACAATAGCAACATTAAACATCGTGTCAACAACCATTACTATGGGGTAATAGAGTTGAGTTGAGTTAAGAACCGACATCATTGCACTCACGACATTCCCATACGTGCTCCGTACCCTCGTTCAAAAGCCAGAGAAGAGTCATACTACTAGTCGTTCCCACCGCTATCTGACTAATAGATTTCCTGGTCTTCCCTCTCAGTTTTGAGATTCTTCCAGAACCCCTGCCGATCCCCCACAATCTCATTCTTTCCACATATTGGTTTTCAATCTGTTCCTCCGCTTTCTCCATCTTATCCCACAAGCGCACGACTACCTCCCCCTTGTCCATAGGCGAAATTCCACCAAGAGGTGCATTCCCTGCTAGCCTATCAGCCTGTTCATTCCCTCGTACACCTGCATGGCCAGGGCAAAATATCCAAACAATTCTCATCATCTGTGACCTCTGAAGCGACGAGAGCCATTCCACACGAAACATTCCTTTCTCCACCTTGCTAAGCATACTCTTTGAATCCGTAATGAATAAAACGTGTGTTGCAGTAGTCTCCTCTAGCCACCGGAGTGCTGCTGTTACTGCCTCCACCTCCATTCTCATGCTGGAAGTCGTAGTCTCATATGCCAGACTCTCCTTTTTCAAGACTCGACCATTAGCCTTTGCAATAAAGCCCCAGCTAATACGTCTGTTTCTCACCACTGACCAATCGGTGTAGATGACTGTCACCTTGATGTGTGTTGCTCTGAATCAGCTGTTGCACTTCAAACTCAGTGCGTCCCGCTGCCCATTCTCTGCACTCACGACCCAGTGCTATTATTACATTGTGCCAGTCCATCATGTCTTCCGGAACTTCAACCCACTCTCTTTCACGATTGATGGTCTCTAGATCACACACCTGACTTATAGAAAGTTCTGCTTGTGCCATCCAGGACCTGCCTCGTCTTAGTCTATGACCCTTGACTATATCCATTGCTACATGCAGCGGGTGATCCCTGTCTGCGGCAACTCTCAGGTACCATTTGGCCTGAAGGACCCTATGCCTATCCGTCATTGTTGGTAGCGCCAGTATATGCCTCATGCATATAATTGGTGTGTCCTTTGTGCACCCCATGATTAACCGCATGGCAGCATTCTGTATGCGCTCCAACCTTTCAAGCTGGCTCTTTGATACTGTCAGCAGCCCCAAACTATACTCAATGACAGAAATTATTAACTGCTGAAAAAGCCTGTACAGCATCCTCTGATCTACCCCGGTTGCTGCCATAGCCCTCAATGCATTAAGTCCCCTACCAACCTTTACCATCAAAGCCTCCACATGATCTTCAAAAGACAAACACCCGTCAAAAGTGATACCCAAGTACATCAATTTACTCTTCTCGACTAAGAGGACATCAATTCAACATAATACCTGGGACATCTGCCTTGGCGATCCGGTTATCCAAGGAGTACCACACAATCGATGCCTTGTCTGGGTTTATAATGGCCCCTGCGTCCCTGCACCACTCCGCCACCCTGTTTACCGCCACCTCTAAGTCTTCCGCCAAACTGGCCCTGTCTCTGCCCTGTCTGTACACCAGCACATCATATGAAAATGTCAAGATTCTACTCACACCTGGTGTCTCAATAGCTGCGATTTTGCTGGTGTAGACATTTAAAAGCTCTGGGGACAAGGCAGATCCCTGCGGCAACACTGGTGTAATAGTACAGGGGTCAGAAGTCCAGGAACCCATGCGCAGTGCAACCTTACGCTCATAAAGGACTGCCGCAACACATCTAACAATAGGGCAGACCTCCATGTCCCTTAGTGTGTGTATTAACCGATCGTACCTGACCCTGTTATACGCATCCTCCAGGTCAAGAGCTACCGCCACTGTCTCTTGTTTTATGCTGGAAGCCCTCGTAGACATCACATGCAAATATTGCAGCATTGGCCCAGGTGTCCTTTACCCCATATTGTGTAGCTAACATGTGTTCTACTGGTATCTTATATATATATCATTGTGATACAGCTTATAAAACGCTCTATACTCACTTTTGTTTTGGTTTGCATATACTTTACAGGACATCGCAGTCAACGCCAGCATTTCTGTCGATGTGGTCTCTTAGCAAGTTTAAGTTCAGTACTCTATCATTGCTTTCTGAACGACCAGCACCGATACTAACGCAAATCCAACGCGAAGTGGTCTGCTACTAAATCTCGCGCAGCTGTGTTTAGAAAGCGGTATACGTGAGTACAAACCTCGTCGGTAACCCATTCGCCACAGAGACCGGCCCATACTCACTTCTAAGCAATATAACATGACACAAATATTGCAGATTTACAGAACAGAAATACGAAAAATAAAGGGACATTCCATCGAGCAGCCTTCATCAGCAAAGAAATACATACACACAACACAACGTATAATCACGGAGAAAACCCTCCAGTGACTACATTAAGGCATAAGAACGAGAAAAGAAAAATGAAAAAAAAAAAACAACAACAAACAAACAAACAATGAAGACAATGAAGAAAAAAGGAATATCTTTTTTTTTTTTTAAATAGATTTTGTTTTGCTACTTATCTCAAAATCCCAGGCTGTGATACTAACATGACTTTCACATTGATACTCTTATGTAGACAGTCGGGGAGTCTGTGAATCATGGGGTCCGGAGTAGTGGATGGTAACGGTTCAGTGAAGATCCCAGGTAAATGAATGGACGTTGTACGTGAAAAATGTGTGAGTAATGTAAGGTGGGAACCTGGAAGCAATGGAGATGTGATGGTGAGGGACGTGACATCAATAACATTTGATACAAGAAAAATCATCATTGAGGGGCGTGACATTTATTAGATGTGGTTGGTGCATATAGTGAACAAGTAGGGTTATAATTAAATTGTATGAAGCCACAGATTATGGTCGTCACTAGGAAGAAGGAAATACAACAGGTAAAAGGTAATATTCTTAAACAAGTGATTTGTTACAACTATCTCGGAACAGCCATAACATCTGATAGAAAGTGCCTTGTCGCGATTAAAACAAGAATCGCCAAGGCGAAGGCTGCCTTTTGCCAGACCGAAAACATACTGACCAATAAAAAGATGTCAATTGCTACGAGAAAAAGAATGTTCTGCCGTCTCACTCGATCACCAGAGTCGTAGATTAGCTCAGTGTTTCTGTCTCGCCCATGCCATTTAGCCAAGCCATCCAGGTATTTACTTCTCGGTCTCCCCCTTGGTTTCTTCCCTTCGATCTTGCCAGTTGTCACCAAGTTCTCCAATTCATTTCTTCTCATAACATGTCCAAAAATTTGACTGCCTACGTCTAATGACTCTAGTCAGTTTACTATCTTCATTTGTTTCTTGTAGGACTTGTTCATTGGTTTTTCTGTCTGTCCATGGCATTCTTTGCATTCTCCTCAGAAAACACATCTCCACAGCCATCAGCTGTTTTTCAGCTTGACTGCTTATTGTCCAAGCTTCACATCCATACAAATGTAAAAGTACTTTGTAGCACTTCAACACTCTTTTTCTCGTTTCAATAGATATCTTTTTGTTGGTCAGTATGTTTTTCATCTTGCAAAAGGCTACCTTCGCAATTGCAGTTCTTGTTCTAAGAACAAGATACCTAGGGGCATTTATAACATCGGATGGAAGATGTACAACAGAGATTAGGAGCAGAATAGGGCAGGCAAAAGCCGCATTTCAGAAAATGAAGAGTATCTTATGCAATAAGTCACTATCACTGAGTGTAAGAAAGAGAACGAACGAACAGACTTTTTTTTTCAAAGGGTAACAAATTGGGCACGCAGGCCCGTCTTACATTCAGCCCGTCCAATCACTCATCTTTCTTTCAACAACAGTGCATAGGAAAAAACATTGTCACATGAATTTTGTAAACATAAACAATGCATATTACTATGTTATGTGACACATCCACAACCCACCCACACATCCCCCATTCACTCCAACTCCTCCACCCAACCACACACACACATACATTCCCCGACCCTCCACCACATCCCTACACCTACACCTCTCCCCACCCACATACACCTCTCACCCACCACACATCCTATCCACCCAAGCACACATACATTCCCCAACCCACACATCCCCCACCCACACACATCCACCCACCTACTCACATCTCCCCACCCACTCAAATATCTTCTACCCGTCCCATTACCCACCAACAATCACTCACCCACATATCCTCCTCCACCCACACACCTCCAACCACCCAGCCAAATACACATTCCTCAGCCACACATCCTCCATGCACACACACACACACACACACATCTCCCCGTCAACTCACATATCCCGCACCTACCCACACACAAATTCCGAACCCACCCACACAATCTCCCATCTCCCCCAGCCCACTCACAGATCCCGAGCCCACCCCTACAAACATCCCCCACCATCGCCTAACCTCCCCACACTCACCCACGCTCATATCATCTACCCACCCACACATCCTCTACCCACCCATCCCCCAACCAAACATCCCTTAACCACACACCCTTTCTCATATACAATCACCCACCCACACATTCTCTACCCAACCACACATCCTCCACCCACCCATCCCCCAGCCACACATCCCTTAACCACACACCCCTACCCAAATACACACACATCCCCACCAACGCACAATCTCCCCACCCGTACACACATCCATAACAACCAACACATCTCCCACCACATCACAAACACACACCTCCCATCCATGCACAACCCACACACACACATCCCCAACCCATACACATCCCCAGCCCATACACATCCCCAACCCATACACTCATCCCCACACACACATCCCCAACCCATACACTCATGCCCTCACACATGCCTAGACACACATACTTATCCTTCAGCCACTAATACCCACACATACCTCACCCACTCATCAGCACATAATCTCCTATCTACCCACCCACACTCGCACACCCCAACTACCCATCTAAAGACACATCCCCCACACTCACACACATTGCAAGAACAGTAGAGAGTGCTGAAATGCTATGTAGAACCATTTTTGCTGTATGGCAGTGAATCTTGGAATGTAAATGAACAAATTAAGAAGAAAATAGAAGATGGAAACAAGGTGGGAAGTTTTGTTTTTTTCCAAATTGGATAGGATAGGATTGTTCGCATTTGGTAATTGGTTTATACATTAATATTTTTGGCAGGCACATGTGCGTGTGCCTCATAATGATAGCAAATATGGTCTAATATAATTTAATATTATACTAAATATAATAGAAACAGATGATATCGATGTTTGTCTTTGATACACAAGTGGATTACGGCAGTCGCCGGTGTTTGCCTTAACGCTGGAGCTATGTTTGATCGTTTGAGGTGATCGGCTGCAATAACACTCAGTCGCCGAACATGTAACATATTTCACTTTAGTTTTCTTCCTAATACAAGAATTTGGTGACAAACCACATCCATGTCTTACAATTTACTTGGTCTGCTCATCGCTGTCTTGGCATTAAGACATAACTGTTGCAAAATCTACCAACTTATCATTTTCCGCCATCCACTTGTGTTAGGTCCAAACCTACTGTTTGTTTGGAACTAAATCTGTTAAAAGTCAAGGGGATCGAATTTATTGAACCGGCTTTTATACCATATGGCCTACAGGGCAATTTGCCGAAAGCGTCACACAAAGTGCGAACTACGCAACACCAGCGAATATTCCCAGCGTTTCTCCAAGGAAGTGCACTCGTGAACCAAACGACGTACGCCGGAATTGAACCCACAACATTCGGAAAGTGAGGCAAGTGGCTTCACCACTTCGCTTCTCCTGTTAACAACTTTACTCCCATATCAGTCTATCTAAATGTCTCTCCATTGTAAGCCTCTGTTGCTGCTATGTGTAAACTACCTGTCACATCTTGAATATATCCAAGCTGTGGTCTTCCTCTTGTCCGACTCCTTTGTACACTATATGGAAAGAATCATCATCGAGGGAGGTAACATCAATAACATTAGATATATGAGGAATCATCATGGGGGAAGGGGGGACATGACATCAATAACATTAGACATGAGAGGGATCACCATAGGGGGACGTAACATCAATAGCATTAGATGTGAGGAGAATCACCATTGTGTGACGTGACATCATGCACATTAGATATAAGGAGAATCACCATTGGGTGACGTAACATCAATAATATTATATGTGAGGAGAATCACCATTTGGTGACGTGACATCACTACCATTAGATATGAGTGGAATCACCATTGGGTTACGTGACATAAATAACATTAGATATGAGGATAATCACCATTGTGTGACGTGACATTAAAAACATGAGTTATGAGGGGAATCTCCATTGGGTGACGTAACATCAATCTCATTAGTTATGAGATTAATCACCATTTGGGGACGTAACATCAATTGCATTAGATATGAGATGAATCACCATTGGGGGACTGTCACGAATTGGCAGCCTTTACTTCCCAGAACAATTTTCGGTTCACTGTTGATGGGCCATGTAGAGGATCAACAGACGAACAAAACTGTTTTCTCAATATTCAAGGCTATACTGTCTTGACGTAAGCTTGCAAAACCTGCAAGTAAACAACCACCAGGAATGGCTTTCTATTTGGGAAGTTAATTTGACACCAGTACCGGTCACCCCCAGATCAGTTTCACAGTCTTATCAATCCAGCCAGACGGGAGGGCAGACTCAGGGGACTGAATAGTAATTAAAACCAACCAGGTATGACGCAAGCAAACCTGGTTTACCAACAGAGTTGTAAACTGGCTGTTGACCATGAGAACCTAATTGTTCCCTTGACATGACACCTGATAAGAATAGCTAGGAAATCGCCCAACCGCGATGGATGACCCCATCTGGTAGAGACTAGAGGCGCAAGGTGTGAAATCACTGATAAGACTCAGTGGGCTAATAATGGTCAGACCCACAGGTGTGAAGGCTAGTGTGCCTGCAGAAAGAATTTTTATGACTGGGCAGACTTGGAGTTAATTGCAATTACCGTCCTGTGGAGATAAGAAGAATTTATGATGGGAATGCCAAGGAGATAATACGGTCTGCTTGACTCAGCTTAAATAAGGGTCCCTAGCCTGTTTTATGTTAGATTAAGTTTGACTTCAGAACAGGTAGGCAGCCAGCTCAATGTTTGGTAGTCATATGTATGATTCTTATGTTGCTAGATTTAACTAGGAGAATTATTTCTTAGTAACTAGTCAGTCTATATCGGACATAGGTTATTTCAATAAATATCATTGTCTAAGTATACTTTTAGGTGTCTTGGTAGATGCTTGTCATTTCTTTGGACACTATCCTAGCTGCTTTTTGGTGTGTGCATTTGTTGTACAGAATATAGTCAACTGACTATTTATTTAATTCTTACAACAGCAGGTGATTACACCGGGCAGCTCAGCAAATATAGCTGGTCTGTGTGGTAACTTCAATTAGACTTGTTGTATATCTCATTTTGTAGCTATACAATATTAGTACTCATTAATAATGCCGGATGCTATTATGTTGAGTATCATTAAATGTCCATCTTGAAGTAATATAATGTTTACGGATATGTTGGATGTATGTATGTGTAATTTCATAAACTAACTAGTGCATTATTCTAGGATGTTAAAGTATCATAATATGTCTAGTTTAATCAATATGTTTATGTGTATTGGATGTTTGATATATTGATTTGTCATATGCAAACCTACCAATATGAAGTGTTATGCTATTGTCTGCGCATTGGCACATTGGCCAATGATTGTGTTGGAAGCAGAGGTGTAAGGGTACAGACCTTACCCACAATTGGTATATGGTGCTAAACTTTCTCAGTGTATTGTGGGCGTGCGTCCACGGTAATGCATGGAAACCTGGCACAGCTACTGGTCACGGCTTGCAAGCCCGGATGATCAGGCATTATTATAATACCATTACCGACCCTGTGAGCTGCTAAACTAACATTGGACGGAGCGGCTGTACGACACAGAATTTCTGTATTAGCGACATGGACATGGGGCAGCAGAAATGTAATCATTACAGGCGTGTGAGACAATTGAAAAGCCCGTCCCAGACTAAAGACAGTAGGGAGAAGGAGGAGGGTGAACGCAGAGCTGGAAGATAAACTTGGCCATTGTATATGTTTGTGTTATGATATGTTTTAATTAGGATTGCGCTGATGTAGAACTGATATAACACATTCTTGACTTTCTTTCAAGCTCTCACAAGGAGCACCTATGTTATAGAGCTCAAGACTAGAGACTACTGACTAGGAGTGTCAGGACTGGCAGGATCGTCAGAATACCGGCAAGCTGTTTTCTTTTGTTGAGTCTACTGGAGAGTGGGGATCTGGACCACAGTTCCAGATAGATGAAGTAACAAGTAAAGTTACGTAATGTTTCTCATCACAATATGTTATATGATTTCATCATCCTCATATTAAAAACCATCAGATGTCTATGATTAGTAAATAAATGTTGTAGTATTGTAACTCATAGTTCGGTCGTTATATTTTAATTCCAATTGTGCATACGTGTTGTGTGTGTACATTGGTGGGGGTTCACTTACACACCAAGGAAGGGAGCAGTCAGGGAGAAAAACCTGTACTTAAACATCTATCTTAGCTAAACTTCTCTTTCCCATTCCTTGGCGAATATTCAGCACAGTTCATTTCATTTTGTAACGAGCCACTTGGAGCTGTACGTTGGATATTCAGGGCTTAATCTATAGTTCAGCCATATAGTTTTTGTCCCTAGTCAGTTTCTGACTATTTGGGGTTGCTCGCCAGTGAAAAATACTTTCATCTAGCCGGTGGGGCACCCCGACTTATGACAGAGACGTAACACCAATAACATTAGATATGAGATGAGTCACCATTTGGGGAGGGGGAGGGACGTAACATCAATATCATTAGATATGCGGATGAAACAGTGTTGATTGCAGACAATTAGCAGGATTAGCAACGTTTAGTAGATGCGGTTGTTGCACGTAATGAACAACCAGGGTTAGAATCAAATTGTACGAAGACAGAAATTATGGTCGTCACTAGGAAGAAGGAAGTACCACATTGTAATATAAAGGTGATTGTGAAAATTCTTAAGCCAGTGAGCTGGTACAACTATTTCAGAAGTCATAACATCTAACGGGGGGGGGGGGGGGGGGGTGCCATGACGAGATTAGAACAATAATCACAATGGCGAAGGTAGGCTTTTGGCAGACGGAAAACACACTGAACAATACAAAGATTGCAACGAGAAATAGTGTTCAAGAGCTACATAGAACCTGTTCTTTTGTATGGATGTGAAGCGTGGATAATTAGCAGACAAGCTGTAAAAGAAAAACATATAATGGCTGTGGAAATTTGGTTTCTGGTGAAAATGGAAAGAATGCCATGGACAGGCAGAAAACCAATGATCACGTCCTACAAGAAACAAAGAAAAACCATAAACTGTTTAGAGAAATTAGACGTAGACAGTCACAATTTTTGGACACATTATGAGAAGAAATGAATTCGAGATCGTATTGACAACTGGCAAGATCGAGGTTAATAAAAAGGAGAGACAGGCAGAGAAGTAAATACCTAGATGGCTTGGGCAAGTTGTATGGTCGAGTCAAAACCACAGAGCTGATGTACGACTCTGGTGATCGCGTGAGATGGCGAAACATGACCGCCCAAGCATATCAGCTTGACTCATGAAGATGGTGATTGTACACTGTTCTCCATAGTTATCTTTTTAGTCCTTTATGTTAAAAAAAAACAAAATCATTATTTTTGTATGTCTTTTGCAGGACGTTGGAATTAACTCCGACACCAGGCTGAATCTGTATGGACATTTACATTCAGCAGGTTACCATTGTGTTCTGAAGGGGAAGTCAATGTTGAAGACCGACTAGTCCGTGTACTGACGATTCCTACACCCCGCCATCAGGGCACTGGAAGTTCGAACGTAAGCGTTTTATTCCCATTTGGTCACATAGACTGCCATGTTTTTATACATCTCCAAAACTTTTCATTTTCTTTAAACACAGAAGCCATAAACAATATGCGGCACGATTTATTGCCTGCCATATTTACCCGCATCTCGTCTCGTCACGTGACGAGAGGCATCAAAATATACCTGCCAATCAATAGTGCAATTCATTGTTTGTGGCTTTTGCGTTAAAATTCACTAACAGAATACATTATTTTGACTTTCATTTCCACATTATTGTTTGTCTTAATAGCTAATCTTTTACAATTCTGAGTACTTCTTGTATAGATATGTTTGTTCACTGTTCCATTCAATTAAATTAAAATATACATTTTGTATGAATTTTCTTCTTCCGATAATCCATGCCGTATGCCGTTGGTGACCATGCATGTACACAGTCTTTTGTCTAGTGTACCGCCACCCATTTCGATTTAAGACGTTCCTCCATGCCATGATGTCAAACTGTCCAGCATCTACTCTCTTGTTCTCCTCCTGGCTTTCATCAATTCAACTTTCTGGTTGTGATAACATGCCCTAGCTTTCCTCTTCTCATGACATGCCCAAAGAATGTGAACTGTCCTCTTCTGATGCGAGTTGCTAGTTCTCTTTGTGAATCTGTCTAAACAACATCTAGAGTAGCACAGTGGTCGGGGCATCTTGCAGTCTGTGCTATATATTAACTGTGTTAAACTAGTTATATGATGATGATGATGAAGATGATGATGATGATTATGAAATGATAACAAATGTGACGACGACAACAACAACATCAATAATAACAACACCAAAAACATCAATAACAACAATGACAATAACAACAGTAATAATACATGCAGCAATAATAACATACCAAGAAACACAAATAATAACAACGGGAGTATAATAATAACAGTATCAAGAATAACAATAACAGCAACATCAACAGAAAAAATAACAACATTCACAACAATAATAATATATCATGTATATAATAATAATAACAGTCACAACAACAGCAATAATAATAACAACAATAACAACACCATACATATAATATGCGGATGTGTCTGGGTGAAGGTGTAATACATTTTAAAATGTAGACTTAATCTCTGACCCGTAAATTATATACCGCATATAAACAAACACTGAAATTTGCTGTACAATCTCCAGAACAAAAATATTTTTGTTGGGTGGACATAATGATAAGGTTATATGCTAAATCTCATCATTTTCCCTCAGTTGGTTACTGAGATATGGAATTTTATATTGAGGCAGACAAAAGTAAACAGACTATTGTCGCTAATGTTTGCCTTAACGCCGCAGTTATGTTTGATCCTAGCAAAGACATGCCACCGTTTGAGTTGTTCAGCTTCATTAACAATCAGTCGCCGAATATAACATATTTTACCTTAGTTTTCTTAATTATACGAGAATTTGGTTACTGCTAGGATGCGACTGGGCTATGCGTTGGCCGATTTAATGGCAAACTTTCGTGAACACTTCTTCTTTCTTGCTGCTCGCGTCCAATAAGGGATATGACTAATTCTTCTCTTCTTCTCCAGTCGGCATCATGGTCGTTTCTCAGCACATAACTTTGCTGATGATTAATTAATGTTCTACATATGTTTCACCAACTCACAACAGTACTAGGTATAACTCGAACAGTAGTGAACTCTAACAGTAGTCGACTCAAACGCCAGTTGTAGTTTTATACGTGTATTGGGCTGCACAAACTAGGATGAACTCCATCACTATAACACTCAGATATACGACACTAGGCTACATAATATTCTCCTAACACAAACTAGCTCTTTAAAAGAGTGGCGCAGTGTTGGCCATTACTCTATCTGAACGTGGTCCGTACTCGACGAAACCCACGACTAGAATGCCCTATCCGGACCCCACTTCCTGTTGACCAGGGAACTGATTTCCAACATTTTCACGTTGTGTGAAAAGTATCCATTTTCCACGTTCCGTTGTTCACTTGCTGAACACTGCCATGACCTCTAATCTCTGACCTCGGTCATGGCTTAACTATGCCATGACGTAATCAGGGTATGACAGTTACAAAACACACTCGTTTCTTACCCCTTACTTGGTCTGCTCATCACTGTCTCGGCATCAAGTCATAACTGTGACAAAACCTCCCTACTTATCGTTTTCCGTCATCCATATTTGTGAGGTCCAAACCCACTTTTTAAAAAAAAAACTGAATCTGCAGAAAGTCAAGGGGATTGAATTCATTGCAACGGGTTTTATCCCGTATAGCCAAGTACTTTTCCACAGGGCGGGTTGAAGAATGTGTCGCACAAAGTACGAATTACGCAACTCCGGCAACAAACCCCGGGTTTCAGTGTACGATGGAATCGAACCCACAACCTTCGGAACTCAGGTGGCTTAACCACTTCGCTTGTCCTGTCTAGAACTTTCTCCCGTAAAAATATATTTAAATGTCTCTCCATTGTAAGCCTCTTTCGCTGTCATGTGTAAACTACCCATCACATCTTGAATCTATCTACTTTGTGCATCGTCTCCCGTGCACACTATATGAGAGGAAACATTATTGATGGAGGTAACATCAATAACATTTGATATGAGAGGAATAACCATTAAGGGACGTAACATCAATAGCATTAGATATGCGGATGATACAGTGTTCCCTTGAGACCACTATCAGGATCTGCAGCATTTAGTAGATGCAGTTGTCGCAAATAGTGAACAACTATGGTTAGAATTAAAATGTATGAAGACACAGATTATGGTCGTCATTATGAAGAAGGAAATACCGCAATGTAATATACAGGTAAATGGGAATATTCTTAAACAGTTTAATTGGTACAACTATCTTGAAACAGTCATAACATCTGATGGGAGGTGCCGTTAAGAGATTAGAACAAGAATTACCATTTAGAAGGTAGCCTTTACCCAGACGGAAACATTACTGACCAATAAGAAGATGTCAATTGCAACGGGGGAAAAAAAGACTCTTGAGATGCTACAAAGAATCTGTACTTTTGTATGGGTGTGGAGTGTGGATAATTACCAGACAAGCTGAAAACTTCTAATGGCTGTGGAAATTTGGTTTCTGAGGAAAATGCACAGATTACCATGGACAGACTGAAAAACCAATGACCAACTCCTACAAGAAACAAACATAAACCGTAAATTGATTAGAGAAATTAGACTTAGTCAAAAATTTATTTTGGGCACGTTATTTTTATTGTGTATGTTTTTTATATTTTCTTTTGTAAATTTATGTTCAACATTTTGGATTTTGTTGTAAGATATGTACACTCAGTTTTTAGTATATCACTTTTTCGCAGGTGTTACACGTACCTAACTGTTTTTATGTTCTATTGTTACATCCTTCTGCATCCGTTACTTTTCCTATGAATATAGCAACTCGTTTCAATCAGTGTAATGTTTCATAGATACTAATGTAGAAACCTTTATAATTTGAAATGTATAATGTCAAGGGAAATAAAAAGAAAGTTTTTTCGCTGCAAGGGAGATAATAACAATAATTTATTGGAGTATAAATGAAGAATGTGTAATGCAAATAGATAGTTTGAAGAACGTATAGCATAAAATTTAAGAAAGTATATTGCCACTCTGATGTACATCTTCTAAAATAAATGTTAAGTCATTGCGATATCTTAGACATCCAGTAATGGAACTCATGTGGTAGATAATATTATAAATTAAGGGCTACTTACCAATGGGATAATATATACATATTGCAAATCATCTCAATTGTTCTGGGTCGTATGCGAGAATCAATATTTTTGGCAGGCACATATACATGTGCTTTATAATAATAGCAAATATGATCGTAGAGACATTCAGTCGATGATCATATAATATATATATCCTCAAGAATCGCCATGGCGAAAGTAGCCTTTAGCAAGGTGAAAAACATTCTGACCAATAAGAAGATGTCAATTGAAACGAGAAAAAGAGTGTTGAGGGGATACATAGAGCCTGTTCTTTTGTATGGATGTGAAACTTGGACAATGAGCAGTCAAGCTGAAAAGCATCTGATGGCTGCAGAAATGTGGTTTCTGGGGAAAATGCAAAGAATACCATGGACAGACAGAAAAACCAATGACCAAGTACTACAGGAGACAAATGAACATCGTAAACTGATTAGAGAAATTAGACGTAGACAGTCAAATTTTTTGGACATGTTATGAGAAGAAATGGATTGGAGAACTTAGTGACAACTGGCAAGATCGAGGGGAACAGACCAAGAGGAAGACCGATAGGAAAATACCTGGATGGCTTGGCCACATGGCATGGACGAGACAGGAACAATGAGCTGATCCACGACACTGGTGATCGGGTGAAATGGCGAGTCATGACCGCCCACGCTTTCCGGCATGGCACATGATATATATATATATATATATATATATATATATATATATATATATATATATATATATATATATATATATATATATATATATATATATATATATATATATATTGATTATGTGGTTGTTTCGGGATTTGAAATTTAAATATTGAGCACAACCCACTATTGGCAACGCCGATCGCATTCTGGTATGAACCTAAGGCCTATCCACGTCAATATGGAAGCACTATACTCGAGTCTCGCCCTCATTTGAGCTCGTCAGTAGTGCATATCCCTGACCGGATCCGGAAACAGTCCCGGATCACGCGTGTGAAGCGGGTGTGTAACCACGCGGCACACACTGGAAACACCAAATTATCACAACAGAACATCACAACGCTACCCATCGTATATATATATCTATATATATAAATCAAAGTGTATGTATGTAAATATGTATGTATGTAAATATGTATGTCCTTTATTTTTTCGCTAACGGCCCATCCGATTGAGATGAAATTTTCTACACGCCTTCCTTTCATTCCAGAGCTGCCAACTGTCGTATTTTTTTTTCTTCTTCCTCCTCCTCCCTCCTCCCATTCCCAAAATACGTACGTAAATATATGATGATGATGATGAAAGAATCCCCGAACCAAAACGCTAGGGAAAGGGAAGAAAATGACGTGACTACACAGAATCGTCACACGGCAATCATCATCATCATCAAGTGCCGTGCCGGCTGGCGTAGGCGTTCAACTCTGCTGCTGATATATATGCCTCCATGCCACGGCAATATCAATAACAATTCATCTTTTTATGTGTAAGGAAGTTATCTACAGTCGTGTAGAAGGGAAGAACAATCAATGAAAGGATTGAAATCACAGAACCTAGACGAGTATGAATTCGGAATGGCGAACTCCCTCCTCCTCTCTTCTCCTCCTGCCTCTACCTCCTCCACTCCTCCTCCCTCTACCTCCTCCCTCCACCCTCCTCCACTTCCTCCTACCTCTACCTCCTCCCCCTCCTCCCTCTCCCTCCTCCCTCCTCCTTCTCCCTCTTCCTTCTCCCTCTTCCTCTCCCCTTCTCCTCCATCCTACTCCCTCCTACTCCCTCCGCCTCCTCCCTCCTCCTCCCTCTACCTCCTCCCTCCTCCTCCCTCTACCTCCTCCCCCTCCTCCCTCTCCCTCCTCCCTCCTCCTTCTCCCTCTTCCTTCTCCCTCTTCCTCTCCCCTTCTCCTCATCCCTCCTACTCCCTTCTCCTCCTCCCTCCTTCTCCTCCTCTCTCCTCCTCCCTCCTCCCTTTTCCTCCCTCTACCTCCTCCCACTACCTCCTCCCTCCTCCTCCCTCCTCCTCCTTCCTCCACATCCCTCTTCCTCCTCCTCTCTCCTCATCATTCCTCCTCCTCCTCCCCCTCCTCCTTCTCCCTCCTCCTTCTACCTCTTCCTCCCTCCTCCTTCTCCCTCCACCTCCTCCCTCCTCCTCCCTCTCCCTCCTCCCTCCTCCTCCTCCCCCACCTGCGTTCTCCTCCTCCCTCCTCCTCCTTCTCCCTCCTCCTCCCCCTCCCTCTTCCTCCTCCTCCTCCTCCTTCACCCTCCTCCCTCCTCCTCTTCCTCCTTCACCCTCCTCCCTCCTCCTCCCTCCTCCTCCCTCCTCCTCCCTCCTCCTCCTTCCTCCTCCCTCCTCCTCCCTCTTCATCCTCCTCCTCCCTCCTCCTCCCTCCTCCTCCCTCCTCCTTCTCCCCTTTCCCCCCTCCATCTCTTAATCCCTCCTCCTTCCTCCTCCTCCCTCCTATTCCTCCCTATTCCTCCTCCTCCCTCCTCCTCCCTCCTCCTTCTCCTCTTTCCCCCCTCCATCTCTTAATCCCTCCTCCTCCCTCTTCCTCCCTCCTCCTCCCTCTTCCTCCTCCTCCTCCCTCCTCCTACCTCCTCGCCCTCCTCTTCCTTCCTCCTTCGCCCTCCTACTCTCTTCTCCTCCCTTCACCTCCTCCCCCTCCTCCTCCTCCCTCCTCCCCCTCCCCCTCATCCCTCCTCCTCCCTCCTTTTTCTTCCTCCCTCCTCCTCCACCTCCTCCCCCTCCTTCCTCCTCCTCCCTCTCCTCCTCATCCCTCCTCCTCCATTCTCCTTCTCCCTCCTCCTCCTCCTTCTACCTCCTCCCTCCTCCTCCCTTCACATTCCTCCTCCTCCCTCTTCCTCCTCCTCCCTCCTCCTCATCCCTCCTCCTCCTCCCTCCTCCTCCTCCCTCCTCCTCCTCTCTTCTCCTCCGCTCTCCTCCTCCCTCCTCCTCCTCCTCCCTCTACCTCCTCCCTCCTCCTTCCTTCACATTCCTCCTCCTCCCTCTTCCTCCTCCTCCCCCTCATCCTCTTCCCTCCTTCTCCTCCCTCTTCCTCCTCCCTCTTCCTCCCTCTTCCTTCTCCCTCCGCCTCCTCCCTCCTCCCACTCTCTCCTCCTCCTCCCTTTCCCTCCTCCTCCCTCTCCTCCTCCTCCTGCGTTATCCTCCTCCCTCCTTCTCCCTCCTCCTCCCTCTTCCTCCTCCCTCCTTCTCCTTCACCTCCCTCCTTCCTCCTTCTCCCTCTTCCTCCTCCCTCTTCCTCCCTCTTCCTGCTCCCTACGCCTCCTCCCTCCTCCTACTCTCTCCTCCTCCTCCCTCCTCATCCTTCTCCCTCCTCCTCCCTCTCCTTCCTCCTCCCTCTCCTCCTCCTCCCTCCTCCTCCTGCGTTCTCCTCCTCCCTCCTTCTCCCTCTTCCTCCTCCCTTCTCCTCCCCCTCCTCCTCCACCCTACTCCTCCCTCCTCTTCCTAATCCCTCCTCCTCCCTCCTATTCCTCCCTATTCCTCCTGTCTCCTGTCTCCTCCTCCCTCCTCCTCCCTCCTCTTCCCTCCTCCACCTCCCTCTTCCTCCTCCCTCCTCCATTTACCCAAGACAGACAGACAGATAGTCGGGAACGGGATCTTATATGACTACTTATATGATATAAATGAGATGCTCCCCATCAGGGTCTGGGCGAAGCCGGGCCGGGTCAGACAGATAGACAGACAGACAGACAGACACACAGACAGACAGACAGACAGATAGTCGGTAACGGGAACGGGAACTTATATGACTACTTATATGAATTAAATGAGATGCTCCCCACCAGGGTCTGGGCGAAGCCGGGCCGGGTCAGCTAGTATATATATATATATATATATATATATATATATATATATATATATATATATATATATATATATATATATATATATATATATATATATATATATTCTTCTTCTTCAGCTTTCCGAGCCATTGAGGTTCTTTGCTGCAAATACAAGCCGTCTCCAATCGTCTCTCTGGTGGACCTTCTCTTGCCAGTCGTTGATTCAAAGTGCTTGTAGGTCTGTACATGTATTATCTCTCCACCGTCTTCTTGGTCTACCTCGTGGTCATTCATTTCCTTAGTGTAAGCGAGTTTTGTTTCATTATTATCTTCCATTCTTTCTATATGCCCCAGCCATTGTAGTCTATTAGCCTTCATGATACCAGTGATTAGCGGGGACTTAAACAGATCATAAATGTCTTTGTTACTTCTTCTTTTCCACTCTCCACTTTGTGTATCACTAATGGGTCCAAAGATGCGTCTTAAAATTTTGTTCTCAAAGGTTTGTAACAAGGCTTCGTCTCCTTTCGTTGTACTCCAGGTTTCAGAGCCATACAGCACAACTGGTCTGATCAGTGTTTTGTATATTGTGATTTTGGTGTTATGAGATAGCGCCTTTGATTTTAGTAGATGTTGTAGTGCATAGTATATCTTATTTCCAGAGTTGATTCTAGTTTGTATTTCTTCCCTTATGATGTTGGAGCCGTTGAAGATTGTACCCAGGTATTTGTATGTTTCCGTTCTTTTAATGGTCATATTATCTATTTGTATGTGGCCAGAGTTTTTAGCCATTCCGTCTCTTGAAATTACCATATATTCTGTCTTATCTTGGTTGATAACCAGCCCCATCTGTTGGGCTTTTTCCTTTAAGTGAGTCAATATTTCCAATGTCTTTTGTTCACTTTGCCCTATAATATCTATATCATCTGCATAACCAAGCAGCTTGGATGTTTCTCCAATATCACATTCCTCCTTTATCTTCCTTACAACTTTCTCTAGAGCCAGATTGAAGAGTAGCGGCGATAGTGCATCACCCTGTTTCAAGCCAGATGTTATTTGGAAGGGGTCTGATTTCCTGCCTTTATATGTTACTATATTATAAGTATCTTCCATGCATAGTCTGGTCATGTTGATTAACTTTCTTGGTATTCCAAATTCCCGCATAGCATTCCATAGACTATTCCTATGTACACTATTATAAGCCTTTTTAAAATCCACAAAAATGTTATGGAGATCTCTTTTATAATCCCAATGTTTCTCGGCTATTTGTCGTAAGATAAATATCTGATCTATTGTTGATCTGTTTTGTCTAAAACCCGCCTGGTAGTCACCTAATATGTCTTCTGAATATGGTTTTAGTCTATTTAGTAATACTGCGGATAGTATCTTATAGCTTGTGGACAGTAGTGATATTCCTCTATAATTTCCACATTGGAACTTGTCTCCTTTCTTAAAGATAGGTATCAATAATGACTCTTTCCAGTCATGGGGTAATTCTTCTGTCCTCCAGATTTTTATTATTAGTTCGTATAGCTTTAGATGTAATGCATGGCCACCTGCCTTTATAAATTCAGCAGCAATTCCATCAGTCCCTGTTGCCTTATTGTTCTTAAGTCGTGTGATTACATATAGGATTTCTTCAAATGTAGGTTCTTCAATTTGTGGTTCGCATGTTAGAACCTCTTCCTGTGGGAAAATGTTACTTGTATATATATATATATATATATATATATATATATATATATATATATATATATATATATATATATATATATATATATATATATTGTCGTGAAATACTGAAGAGTTAATGATTCCCAGATGGACGACTGCATACACCGACTACCCAGGTAGGAGAAGGGTTAACCAAGGAGAGACCAGACAGGTGTTTATAGGTCAAGACAGGCCGGCTAACCGCGCAGGTAAAAGGGTCGAGTGGAAAGATTGGTTTGGGACAAAGGCCGACAGTATTATTGGACAAGCATATTGCAGTATGAATGTGAAATGGTCCCGAGCTGTAATTTTCCACTAACAATGATAATGCAGTCTGGATGTGAGGTGTCCAGCAATGTCAAGGACTATGCAGCAAAAATGACCGATATAAAAGAGTGGCTACGGCTTTGTGTAGAGAGAGTGTGATTCTTGGGTTTAAGGAGACAAAGGATTATGGAAAGGGATGTGCGGCGTTCAGAAGAACGTTTGTGTATTTATGGTGCATTAGTACTCCCAATTCAGTAAAGGATGTTTATAAGGTATAAAGATATTAGATATAGTTTAGCATAGGAATATAGATGTGTGTGAATAGCAATTACCATTTCTTTCTATTTATGGATAGTTTAGACTTTGGTGAATTCATATGTCTTATGCGGATGTACTTCGGAAGCCTTGTCATTATGGCTGGAGAAGGACACTTGCATATGTAGTAGTAAGGGGCGGACATTTCTCACTGGATCTGTTATACTTATCCACAGGTTCTACTCTCCTAGTGAAAGCAGAGACAGGATGAAGAGTACTACATTAAACAACTAAAGTACACACGGAGAACCAAACAAACCTGAGAAAAAAGGTTAAGATGAAGAAAGAATAAAATAAAGAAAAAATACAGAACACTGTATGCTCAAACGAATATCCCACTGAAACACGTGAAAGGGAGGGGGGTGAACCTGCGGCAGGCAGGGATATGTACAACTACATACGTATTGTACAAATAAAGGAAGAAAGATTAGACAATTAGAGACATTGATATTAATCTATAGACAATAGGAATAACTGTGACGAGGTGGTGGTTTTTTCGATGTTGGATATGCACCGTCATGAAACAGACTCGAGCGCAGTCATAAACTTACGGGACTTTTATTACGGTACAGTGAATCAGTGGTGAACAGTTGTTTCATTCAATAACGGATTTACCATCAGATTCAAGCATACGGATAATCCCGGGTGAGCTCTGTCCTGTTTGATGTGCTGTCCTGTGATCTTGAAGAATGAATGGGCGAGAAGCAACACCGCTGATAGACATGCAGAGTTCTTTCTAACACCAACCATAGAACACCCTATCAACTACACTTACAAAATCCATACATACACCAGACATAGTTTTATTAATAAATCTTTTGTTTATTGTTGAAAGAAACTGTTGTCGGAGTATGTGTTGAGAGAATAACAGAGAGAGAGTGAAACCACTAGATATATGGAAGGGAAGACAGAAGAGAGGAGTGTAGACTAAAGTCAGGCAATAATCCCAACAGATAATAAGTTTGAAGATGTACTTGTTGATTCCCACTTCCTCTCGGGGCAATAACAGGACATATATATATATATATATATATATATATATATATATATATATATATATATATATATATATATATATATATATATATATATATATATAATCTTGGTTTTCTGTATAATTAGGTAATTTGGTGACGAAACACGCGCGTGCCTTCCCCTTAGTTGATCTGTTCATCACGGTCTTGGCATTAAGTCATAACTGTGACAATCTTATCATTTTTCACCATCCATTTTTGTTAGGTCCAAACCTACATTTTGTTTGCAACTGAATCTGTTAAAAGGGAAGAGGATCGACTTCATTGCACCAGGTTTTATCCCATATGGCTCAGTATCTTTCCGCATGGCAGCTTGACGAAAGCGTTGCACAAAGTACGAACAATACCCACTGTTTCTCCGAGTAAAATGCACTCGTGAACCAAACGACGTACGCCGGAATCGAACCACAAGGTTTCGAAGCGAAAGGCAGGTGGCGAACCACTTTGCTTGTCCTGTCTAGCACTTTACTCTCATAGCTGTCTATTTAAATGTGTCTCAATCGTAAGTCTTTGTCTCTGTCATGTGTCATACATTTCCAAAGGATTTAATTTTCGTTCTTTAAACACAGAAGCCACAAACAATATGTGACACCATTTATTGCCTGGTATATTTCCCCGCATCTCCTCTCGTCACTTGACGAGATGCAGCGACATATGCCATACAATCATTCATGCAACATATTGTTTGTTTCGTCTGTGTTTACATTCATTTAGGGAATACGTTGTATTGAATGTCATTGTCTCATTTGTGTTTATCTTAATGACCAATTGTTTTACAATTCTGAGTTCTTGTTGGATAGGTCTGTTTATTCACTGTTCCATTCAATTAAATTGTAATATACATTTTGTATGTGTCTTCTTCTTCTTGTAGTCCATGCCGTATGCCATTGGTGACCATGTCTGTCCACAGCCTTCTGTCTAGTGTACCGCCGCCCATTTCCGTTACAGACGTTCCTCCATGCCATGATGTCAAACTGTCCAGCATCTACTCTCTTGTCCCCCCCCCCTGGCTTTCCCCCCCCCCCCCCCCCTCCGGCTTTCTCCATGAACCAACATGCCCTAGTTTTCCACTTCTCACGACATGCCCAAAGAATGTGAACTGCCCTCCTCTGATGCGAGTTGCTAGTTCTAGAGTAGGGCAATGGTTGGGGCATCTTGCAGTTTGTGCTATACATTAAATGTGCGAAACTATTTATATATGATGATGATAATGACGATGATAACGATGATAACAAATGCGAAGATGATAACACCAACAATAATAACAACAACAATAACAACCATAACAACAGTAAAAATAACAACAACAATAATACAATAATAAAATAACAAAAACACAATTAACAACAACAATAACAATAAGAACAGGAATATAATAACAATAGTAACAAGAATAAACACAAAAGCAGCAACAATAACAATAACATTCGCAACAATAATAACAATAACAATAATAATAACATGTATATAATAATAATAGTAGTAATAATAACATTCACAACAATATCAATAATAATAACAATAACAACACCATGGATATAATAATAATTGCAATGACAGCAACAACAACAATAACAACAATACTAAAATCGCAACAACAACAATAACAGCAATAAACATCGTGTCAACAACCATTTCTCCATATTGTGTAGCTATCATGAGTACTACTTGCATCTTATATATATCATTGTGATGCAACTTGTAAAACGCCCCATACTCACTGATAAACAATATAAAATAAAACAAGTAATGCAGCTTTACAGAACTGAATTACGAAATGTACAGAACGTTGCGTTGACTAGCCTTCAACAGCAAACAAATGCATTCACGAAACACAACATATAATCACGGAGAAGACACTCCAGTGACTACATTAAGGCATAAGAACGTTTGAGAAGAATGAAAACATGAGAACAATGAAGAGAAAAAGAAAATGTGGAACAAAAATATGTTTTCCTACTTATCTCAGAATCCCAGGCTGTGATACTAAAATGAATTCCAATTCCAATTCTAATTCCAATTTTCCCCAAAAAAAATCAAAATTCGTCTCGTCTAACCTGCTTCCTCAGCGGTGGTTATTGTTGAGAGCCGTGGTTTTTGTGGGTTTTTAGCCCTGTTTCTTGTCTTGTGCGCTCTTGCGAGTGAGTTTTCCCTCGGACTAGTTACATAAGTGTTTGTGTCTGTGACGTCAGCTGGGAGGTCGGTCGGCGGCTGTCCTTTATTCCCGTCTACTCTGGTGCCTTCTTTTGTTAGTTAAGGCTCCTGGCTCGTCTGGCTTGTCTGGTTGCAGTCCTTAAAAGGACTTTTTATTTGGTCTTTTTGCCTCCTTTATTGTGTATTTTCTGCAGCAGTTCTCGAAGTTTTCAGTTTCCTTCTTGCGTCCTTTTTCACTTTCGGTTTTGAGTTTCTGTTGCCTTTCGATAACTTCCTCCGTGTTCAGCCATGGGATGATCTCTCCGTCTTCTATATAGTACATGTAGTCGGCAAAATCAGGTTCATAGTATCTAACTTGGTATTCTACCGCTTTCCTGAGTTTCTTGGGCTTCTTCTTTTCTTTTTCTTCCCAGCACCTTGTGAATTCCTGGTGCCTGAGTTCCTCCTGTCTTGCCGATTTTCGTAACTCCTCCAAGGTAGGTCACTGGGGCGTCTCTGTACCGATATCAGGGTGCTCATCTCGGTTTTCTTCGGATGTCTGTCGAGATAATGGTTTTGCCTTGACGGTCTCTGGTGTAGTGGTTGGGCTGCTGGCTTTATCTTGATCTTCCTGTTCAGTTTCTTGGTGGGTTTCGTCTTGCGGTTTCTCTGTGTTCTTTTCCGTTTCTTCAACTGGTTGGTTTTTGGTTAACTCCACTTCAGCTTTTAGCAGATCTCTCTCTGATTTAATGGTTCGTAGCGTTTCTTCGTTTTCCTTCTTCATCACAACCATATGCTCCACTTCTTGTTTGATGCTTCGTTGGATCTCCTGTATTTCAGCCAGCAGATTCTCACTGTCGCTGGTCGGTGTCGTCTTTGAAGCAGCTTGATTTGCTTCTTTAGCTCATCTATCTACTTTTGCAGTTGATCTCTTTTAGCTTGTGATAGACCCGTGGCTCTCTCGCACCTCCGCATTGCTTCCTTGAATGGTGTCTTTGTGGTGATTGCAATCTTTAAGGCGTCTCTGTGTCTTTGGAGGTACGGACAGCCCAAGGATCTTGCTCCATGCTTGCCAAGGCCGTTAACGCACTTTCGATTGTTGTTGGGTGCTCTAAGTCCGTGTCCAGCTTGGTCAGCGGACACTCCTTGAAGGCGTAGTGATCGGCGCAGTACCGGCAGATTTCCGTCTTATTGCGACATGCTGCTCTGCTGTGGCCGGCCCTCTGGCATCTGGAACATTGATTGACTCTTGGAATGAATCTCTCTAGCTGTTGTATTTTCTTCTTGACTGATACTGTGGTCGGCATATCACTTCTCTCTGTCGTCACCAACGCCAAAGTTGTAGGAATCTTGGAGTAGGTGAGAAGCCGCTTATCGGTGAGTCGGTGTTTCCGACTCTGGTGTCTTGCTCCTCCTTCTGCTTCTCAGTATGTTTGTCTCTTGTTTATGGTGGGTTATGAGAAGAGATGGATTGGAGAACGTGGTGACAACTGATAAGATCGAAAGGAACAGACCAAGGGGAAGACCGAGAAGTAAATACCTGGATGGATTGGCCACGTGACATGGTCGAGACAGAAACACGGAGCTGATCCACGACTCTGGTGATCGAGTGAGATGGCAAAACATGACCGCTCACGCTTACCGGCATGGCACATAATGGATGGATGGATGAATGGTCTAGTTATAAATATTTTTTTCAGGCACTTATGGAAGTGCCTCGTAATGATAGCAAATATGGTCGTATAGACTTTTAGTGGTAGATGATATGGATGTTCGTCTTTGATACACAAGTGGATTACGACAGTCGTTGATGTTTGCCATAACTCTAGAGTTACATTTGATCCTTGCAAAGACAAGCCGTCTTTTGAGGTGTTCTTCTTCTTATGCGTTCATCCGGAGTCTTTTTCTGGACATGATTGGGGTGTGCCTGTTTACATCGGAGCTGGGATACTGCACTTGTAGGCCGACACATCCGATTTCAGCGTGCGTTTGTTGACCGGGTTAACCTTCCCGTGTATTTCGAAGGAATTGTCGACTCCCACTCGGACGTAATTGCGTTGTGCCTGTTTACAGCAGAGCTGCGATACTCTGCCTATAGACCGAAATATCTTACATCTGCAGGAGTATGTTGACCGGGTTAACCTTCCCGAGTTTTTCGACGGACTTTCGACTCTCACCTTTGTGGTGTCCCAAACATACCAGCTGTCCCAAGTTAGAACGGCGGGAAACATCCCGGTCAGCCCTCAAGGGAAGGCAGAGGCAGTCCATGGGAAATCCCCGCCATCCAAGGAGGCTTCCATATTTGTAGAGCCAACACATAACGCTCTGGTGTTGGGCTTATCTAAGGAATCATTACGTCCTGCACATGGCTGCTTAGCCTCACATCCGTATATTGGGCATTTCGTTCGCCACATGCCGCTCCTCAAGCAAACCAGGAGAGGTCAGTCTGCAGATGACATCCACTTTGTGAGCTTTCGGTTCGGACTTTCAACAAAATGGGTTTGCTAGCCAAGCAATATTCCAATTCGGCCACTTAGACGCTTGTTCCACCATTTGGCGAAGCCCACACAATGAATCTTTGGTGCTGACATTCCACGTAATATATATGCAGTTTGAGGTGTTCAGCTGCAATAACTCTCAGTCAAAATTGTTACCTTAGTTTTCTTTCTAATACAAGAATTTGGTGACAAAACACATCCGTTTCTTACCCGTCTTGGTCTGCTCATCACTGCCTCGGCATTAAGTCATAACTGTTACAAAACCTTCCTACTTATCATTTTCCGCCATCCATTTTTGTTAGGCCCGAACCAACTATTTATTTGGAATTGAATAAGTTAAAAGTCAAGGGAATCGACTTCACTGCACTAAATTTTATCCCATATGGCTCGCAGGGCGTTTATCTGGAAGCGTCGCACAAAGTACGAACTACGCATCTCCAGCGACAATCCCTAGGGTTTCTGCGAGGAAACTTCCCTCGTGAACCGATCGACGTACGCCGGAATCGAAACCACAACCTTCGGAACGCGAGACAGGTGGCGTAACCACTTTACTTGTTGTGTCTAGAATATTATTCCCATAAGGGTCTATTTACATGTTTCTCCATTGTAAGCATCTGTGGCTGTCATTGTAAACTAACTGTCGCATCTTGAATCCATCTACGTTGTGATCTTCCTCTGTTCCACATGCATTGCACACTGTGTGAGAGGAATCATCATTGAAGGACGTAACTTCAACAACATTAGATATAAGCGGAATCGTCATTGATGGATGTAACATCAATAACATTAGATATGTGAGGAATCATCTTTGGTGGACGTAACTTCAATAACGTTAGATAAGAGAGGAATCATCATTGGGGACGTAACATCAATAACATTAGACATGCGGATGAAATAGTATTGATCGCAGACACTGAGCAGGATCTGCAACATATAGTAGATGCAATTGTTGCCCACTAGGAACAACTTGGGTTATAATTAAATTGTTTGACGTCACAGATTATGGTCGTCACTAAGTAGAAAGAAATAACACATTGTAATATACAGATAAAAGTAAATATAGTTATTTTTAAACAAGTGTATCGGTACAACTATTTCGAACAGTCATACCATCTGATGGGCGGTATCTTGACGAGATTAGAACAAGAATCAATTTGACGAAGGCAGCTTTATGCAAGGTGGAATACACCATCATCATCATCATCATCATCCAGTGCCTTGCCGGCTGGCGTGGGCAATCATGCCTCTCCACAGATTACGATCTTCAACGTCATGGATCGATTTGTGTGTTGACTCCCGTGCCATGAGACATGTCTGCCAATAATCTTTTGCGAGCTCTGTTTTCTAAACCACGTTTCAACTGCACATTCAACTTCGGATCATTCACGCAATGTCTCCCGCCAAGGTGGGTTGTTAGTGTTTGTGCTGACAAATGTTTGTCCCGTAAAGCGGTGCATAGGTGGGTACACAAAGTTGCGAGAGCGAGTCAATAAGTAAGTCACACAGTTATGTGAGATGGCCGGTAAAAGACAACAGAGCACGCTTTTCTGTGCGGCGGGTTTTGGAGGACTGATAAAACGATGGGATAAGTGCAGAACTTTACTTCTCTTATGAATATTGTAGCTCGAGTCGTGGATAGAAATGTAGAAATATGGATAATAGAAATCAGGGGAAATAAATTTAAATGTTATTTTTAAGGAACAGTGGAGACAAGGAAAATAATTTATTTGAGTATAAATGAAGGCTGTGTAATGCAAATAGTTAGTTTAAAGAACGCATAACATAATATCTAAGGAAACATATTGCCACACCGATAAATAGATACTAAAATAAATTTAAGTAATTGCGATATCTTAGATGTCCAAAATGTGACCCCATGTGGTAGATAATATAACAAAGGGAGTGCAATCTACCTACGGGATAATATATCTAGAGCAATATCCGTTTAGTCGCAATATTGTGTGTGTTTCCAGAAATATTTTTGGCAGGCACATGAGCATATGCTTCATAATATAGCAAATGTGGTCGTAGAGATATTTAGTGGCGCGAAGAATCAGATGATATGGATGTTCGTTTTCGCTTTTTTATTTTTTTTAATGTTGCATATCCCTTACAGGAGGCTGCAGTCAACACCAGCATTTTCAGCTGCTGTTGCAGTACTAGGCAAGTTTTTACGTTCAGTAGTTTGCCATTGCTTTCTGAACGACCGGCTCCCAAACCAGCACTTTATAACACAACGCGACACGGTCACGTCTTTGCTACACAAGTGAATTATGGCAGTCGCTAATTTTTGCCTTAACGCTGGAGTTATATTCTGGTGTTCAGCTGCAATAATTCGTAGTCGAGGTAAATGTAACATATTTTACCATCGTTTTCTTTTTAATGCGAGAATCCTGGTGACGAAACACACACGTGTCTTTCCTCTTACTTGGACTGCTCATCACTGTCTCGGCATTACGTCATAACTATGACAAAACCTCCCTACTTATCATTATCCGCCATTTTCCATGTTTGTTAGGTCCACAACAACTTTTTGTTTGGAACTGAATCTGCTAAAAGTTAAGAGGATCAACTTCATTGCACCGGGTTTTATCCCACATAGCCCAGTATCTTTCAGAAGGGCGGCCTGCCAAGAGTGTCGCACAAAATACGAGCTATGTAACTCCAGCGACAAGCCCCAGGCTTTCTCACAGAAAACTGTATTCGTGAATCAAACCGCCGGAATTGAGCCCACAACATTTGGATCGCCAGGCAGGTGGGGTAACAACTTTGCTTGGCCTGTCTAGAACTTTACTCCTATAACAATCTATCTAAATGTCTCTCCATTGTAAGCTACTGTCTCTGGGATGTGTAAACTACCTATCACATCTTGACTCCATCTACGTTGTGGTCTTCCTCGTTTCCACCCCATGGCACACTATATGAGAGGAATCATCATTGAGGGACGTAACATAAATAACATTAGATATAGTAAACAACTATTGTTAGAATTAAATTGTATGAAGACACAGATTATGGACGTCACTAGGAAGAAGAAAATACGACTATGTAATAAACAGGTAAATGGGAATATTCTTAAACAAGTGAATTGGTACAACTATCTCGGAACAGTCATAACAGCTGGTAGTAGGTGTCTTGTCGAGATTAGAACAAGAATCGTCAAGACGAAGGTAGCCTTTTGCCAGACGGGAAACATACTGACCAATAAAAAGACGTCAATTGCAACGAGAAAAAGAATGTTACATAGAACCTGTACCTTTGTATAGATGTGACGCGTGTATGATTAGCAGACAGCTGAATAACATCTAATGGCAGTGGATATTTAGTTTTTGAGGAAAATGCAAAGAATACCATGGACAGACAGAAAAACCACTGACCAAGTCCTATAAGAAACAAATAAAAACCGTAAACTGATTCGAGGAATCAGACGTAGATAGCCACAATTGTTTGGGCACGTTATGAGAAGAAATAACTTAAGAGATCTTGGAATAACTTAAGAGATCTTGGTGACAACTGGCATGATCGAGAAGAAGAGAACAAAGGAAGGCAGAGAAGTAAATACCTGGATGGCTTGGCCACGTAGTGTGGTCGAGGCATGAACACAGAGTTGATCGCTTGAGATGGCGTAACAGACAGCCACGCGTATCGACATAGCACATGATATAATGATGGTACACTTTCCTCCAGTTTAATGTTAAATGGGTTTTACAGAACGTTGTGATAAACCCTAACCCCATGTTGATTCTGAATGCAAGTTTACATTCAGTAGTGTGTCATTGTTTTCTGAATAGGAAGTCAACTTTGAAGCCCGACTGGATCGTGAACTGAAAGATTCCTTCACCCCGAAATCGGCGAACTGGAAGTTCAAGGGCAAGCGTTTCAAGCCCCATGATCACACAGATTGCCCCTGTTTTTATACATCTAAACATTTCATTTTCTTTAAACACAGATGCCACAAGCAATATGTGACAGGATTTATTTATCATCATCAGCATCTTCCACTTTTGCATTGAGGCATCACGGGGAGTGATAATTGGCGCTCAGCGCCGATGGGTGGCATTGGGTAGTGTCATTCAGTGTGACTGTACAATGTCTTTGATGTTGTCAATCCGTTTTCTTCTCTGGCGTCCTCTTGCTCTCGTCGCAGATGATCTTTGATGCAGGGCCAGTGCTAGTAGTTGATGGTGTTGCAATATAACGAGATGGCCAAACATTTTGATCTTCCGTATTTCAATAAATGTGGCACAAGGTGTTGGTCCAACATTCTGTCTGATAACAACATTTCTTATTCGGTCTCGAATTGTTAAGTTGGCAGCTCTCCTTAGGTATCTCATCTCACAGGTGTTGATTTTTGCGAAAGGTTGATTTGGATAATGTCCAAGTGTGAGATTTGTAGCATAGTGTTGGTGTGAATATGTTGTTTACTATCTGTCGTTTTGGGACATGGGTATATTTGGATGCTTTAGTATGGGTGATAGTTGATACTTGCTTTTTGACATCTGATTTCGATTTATCTGTCCACTCTGCCATTTTCTGTGATCATACTTCCAAGTTATTTGAATTTTGTATCTTGTTTCAGAGATGTAATACTTATCTGTATACTTAGTCGACCAGAAGATCTGGCAACTTGCATTACTTCTGTTTTGGCTGTATTTATACTCATATTGTATCTTCTGCATGTTGAAATCATATTATTAATATTATTTTATTGTCTGCCCTTGTCGCTATAAAAATAGGCACCGATCGTCTGTAAATAGAAGTTCATTTAATGCATGGCATATTTCCCCGGATCTTGTCTCGTCTTTTGACGAGATGCAGCGAAATATCCCAGGCAATCAATCGTGCAACATATTGCTTCTGGCTTCTGTGTTTTAATTCACTGGGGGAGTGCATTGTTTTGAATTTAATATTCTCAGTTTTGTTTATCTTAATAACATTTTTTTAACAATTCTGAGTTCTTGTTGGATAGACCTGTTTGTTCACTGTTCCATCTAATTAAATTGTAATATACATTTTGTGCGTGCCCTCTTCTTCCTGTAGTCACTTGCCTTATGCCATTGGTAACCATGTAGGTCCACGACCTTCTGCCTAGTGTAGCGGCGCCTATTTCTGTTACAGACGTTCCTCCATGCCACGATGTCAAACTGTCCAGCATCAACTTACTCTCTTGTTCTCCTCCTGGCTTTCCTCCCCTCCAGCTTTCCCGTTGTGACAATATGCCCTAGTTTTACACTTCTCATGACACGCCCACAGAATGTGAAATGTCATCATCTGATGCGAGTTGCTAGTTCTCTTTGTGAGTCTGTCTGAACAACACATAGAGTAGCACAATGGTTGGAGCATCTTGCAGTCTGTGCTATACATTAACTGTTTGAAACTCGTTATATATGATGAGGATGCTGATGATGATGACGATAATGATGACGATGATAACGAATGTGACCACGACGACGACATAAAAAAACAATAATAATAATAACAACACCAAAAACAACAATAACATTAATATAATAAAAACAGTAACAAGAATAACAATAACAACAGCAACATCGACAGCAACAATAACAACAGCATTCGCAATAACAATAAAAACAATAACAACAATTATAACATGTATATATTAATATTAAAAATAATAATAGTCACAACAAGAGAAATATTAATAACAACAATGAAAACGCCATGCATATAATAATAATACTAGCAATAACAGCAACAACAAAAACAACAACATACTGACAATAGCAACAACAAAAGCAACCACAATAACAACAAAAACAACAAAATCAGTAACAACAACAGTAAACATCGTGTTAACAACCATTGCTCCACATTGTGTAGCTAACATGTGTACTACAAACGTATTTTATATATCATTGTGATGCAGCTTGTAAAACGCTCCATACTCTTTACTAAACAATATAAAATAACACAACCTAATGCAGCTTTCCAGAACAGAATTACACAAAATAAGGGACGTTGCGGCGACTAACCTAATCAGCAAAGAGATACATATACTAAACACAAATATAACCACGAAGAAGACCCTCCAATGACAAGTTTAAGGCATTAGAACGGGATGAGAAGAATGGGAAAAAAATGAAAAAAAATTTAATAAAAATAAAAATGTGAAAAAATTATATTTTTGCGACATTTCTCACAATTCCAGACTGCGATAGTATCATGAATCTCTCCTTGATACTCTTATATAGACAGTAGTGAGATTATGTGGGGCATGGGGACCGGGGTAGGGAATGGTAACGGTTCAGTGAAGATCCCAGATAAATGAGTGGAAGTGATAAGTGAAAAAAAGGGGAACGAACGAACGAACGAACGAACGAAAATCTTTATTTTCAAAGGGTTAAGAATTGGGCACGCAGCAGTGAAGTAAAGCAGGACACCGGAACCAATGGAGGTGTGATGCTGGTCCGAATGTGAAAGCTAAGAAGAAGTCCCTGTGGATGTCCGTACTGCTAGACCGTTCTCGTTTGTTCTGTCCCTGAATTGCTTCTTGTAGTAGTGTCATGATTAGTCCTGTCCCTGTTTTGGACAATCCAAGATGACATTTCTCGTCTGATTTAGTGTTATATTATTACATTTTTATATTGTGTAGGTTCTGTGAATTGAGATTCAATTCGGAAAGAAGTCAAGAGAAGGCAGAAAGATATATATTTGGATGGCTAGACAATATGGAATAACTGGTTCAACAACAACGACCTGACTCAAGAATAGTGATCGTGTAGTCTCCGTGGTGAAGTGGTGATGACACAGTCGGCATCATCATCTCCGGCGTCAATAAGCGTGGGCGGTCATGGTTGCCATCTCACGTGATCGCCAAAGGTTTAGCTGATTATATGCCATGGGATGATTAATCATCTTACACGACTTCCCGATCTGGTATGGACTTTTACACAGTAGGTATGCTTATGTAACGATCTTTAATTTGATATATAATACACTATCCATCCATCTATCATGTGCCATGCTGGTAAGCGTGGGCGGTCATGTTCTGCCGTCTCACTCGATTACCAGAGTCGTGGATCAGCTCCGTGTTTCTGTCTGGACCATGCCACGTGGCCAAGCCATCCAGGTATTTGCTTCTAGGTCTCCCCCTTGGTATGTTCCCTTCGATCTTGCCAGTTGTCACCAAGTTCTCCAATTAATTTCTTCTCATAACATGTCCAAAAAAATTTGACTATTTACGTCTAATGACTCTAATCAGTTTACGATCTTCATTTGCTTCTTGAAGGACTTGTTCATTAGTTTTTCTGTCTGTCCATGGTATTCTTTGCATTCTCCTCAGAAACCACATCTCCACAGCCATCAGCAGATTTTCAGTTTGACTGCTTATTGCCCACGCTTCACATCCATACAAAAGTATAGGTTCTATGTAGCATCTCAACACTCTTTTTCTCGGTTCAATTGATATCTTTTTATTGGTCAGTATGCTTTTCATCTTGCAAAAGGCTACCTTCGCAATGGCAGTTCTTGTTCTAATCTCTTCAAGGCATCTCCCATCAGATGTTATGACTGTGCCGAGATAACTATATCGAATATATATATATATATATATATATATATATATATATATATATATATATATATATATATATATATATATATAATACAATATGTCAGCTACCATATTAACAACTGTTAACCCTAGAACTACCATGTTGTTCAAATAGACCGCAGTGTCAACTTTCGCGTCTGTCTTTGTGTCGTAGTATACGTATTTTTATGTTTTATTTTGTTATATTCTATTATCTCTCCCCCTTCTCCCCCTCCCCGTCTTGTAAAATGTATGTTCACCATTGTGGAGTTTGTTGTAAGTTATGTACACTGTGTCCGTGTTTAGTATATCTAAATGTTTTGCAGGTGTTACATATACCTTACTGTTTTTATTTCCTATTGTTAAATCCTGCTGCAGCCAGTATTTCTCTTATGATTATTAAACTCGTTTCAATCATTGTAATGTTTCATCGGTACAAATGTAGAAATGTGTACAATACAAATCCATAGAATCAAGGGAAATAAATTGAAACGAAATTGTTAACGAACAAGGGAGACAAAAAACATAATTTATTGGAGTAATGAAGAAGGCCATGTTATGCACATAGTTATAGTTTAAAGAAATCATAAACTAATATTTAATAAAGCATACTGTCATTATTATTTATAGTTAGGAAATAAATTTAAGTAATCGCGAAAGTTTAGATATTAAATATGTGAACTTACGTGGTAGTTAATATTACAAATGAAGGGCAGTCTACCAAAGGGATACTAAATCAAATGCAATATCCGTTTGATCTCAATACCTGGGCGGACCTCAATAAATTATTATTTTTGACAGGCACATGTGCATGTGCCTCATAATGATAGCAAATATGGTTGTAGAGCCTTGTCATATCGCTAAGGATCAGATTATATCGTATTCGTCATTTATACACAAGTGGATTACGGCAGTCGCTGATGTTTGCCTTTCTGCTGGAGTCATATATTATCCTAGCAAAGACAAGCCGCCGTTTGAGGTGTCCAGCTGGAATAACTCTCAGTCGTCGAACATGTCACATATTTTACCTTAGTCGTCTTTCTAATTAGAGAATTCAGTGGCAAAACACACCCGAGTCTTATCCCTTACTTGGTCTGCTCATCACTGTCTCGGCATTAAGTCATAACTATGACAACACCTTTCCACTTATCATTTTCCGCCATCCAATAATGTTAGGGTCAGACCTACATTTTGTTTGGAGCTGAATCTGTTAAATGTCAAGGGGATCGACTTCACTCCACCGGGCTTTATCCCATATGGCTCAGTATTTTTCCACAGAGAGGGTTGCCGAACGAGTAGAACGAGTACAAACTACGCAACTCCAGCGACAAGACCCAGGGTTTCGCGAGAAAACAACACTCGTAAACCAAACGACGTACACCGGAATCGAACCCACAACCTTCGGAGCGAGAGGCTGGTGGCGTAACCAGTTCGCTTATCCTGTCTAGAACTTTACTCCCATAACAATCTATTTGAATATCTCTCCATTGTAAGCCTTTGTCGCTGCCATGTGTAAACTACCTATCACATCTTGAATCCATCTACGTTGTTTTCTCCCTCTTTTCCACCCCCAAGCCACACTATATGAGAAGAATTATCATTGAGGGACGGAACTTCAATAGCATTATATATGAGAGGAGTCGTCATTTGAGGGCCGTGACATTAATAACATTAGATACGAGAGGAATCACCATTGGGGAACGTGAAATCACAAAGATTAGATATGACAGGAATCTCCATTGGGGGAACGTGACATTAACAGCATTCGTTATGAGAGGATTCCCAATTGGGAGACGTGACTTCAATCACATTAGATACGAGAGGAATCATCATTCGGGGACGTAACATCATTCACATTAGAAATGAGTAAAATTGCCATTGTGTACTTACATCAATCACATTAGATGTGAGACGAATCACTAATGGGGGACGGTACCTCAATCACATTAGATAAGAATGGAATCACCAATGGGGTATGTGACATCAATATATGAGAGGAATGACCATTGGCGGTCGTGACATCAATCACATTAGAGATGCGAGGAATCACCATTGGGGGACGTAACATCAATAGCATTAGATATGAGTATGATACAGTGTTGATTGCAGACAATTAGCAGGATCTGCAACATTTAGTAGATGCGGTTGTTGTACATAGTGACAACTAGGAATGGAATCACCAATGGGGTACGTGACATCAATATATGAGAGGAATGACCATTGGCGGTCGTGACATCAATCACATTAGAGATGCGAGGAATCACCATTGGGGGACGTAACATCAATAGCATTAGATATGAGTATGATACAGTGTTGATTGCAGACAATTAGCAGGATCTGCAACATTTAGTAGATGCGGTTGTTGTACATAGTGACAACTAGGTTAAAAATAAATT
>OY992888.1:69357235-69433533 GCA_963921405.1 Cepaea hortensis | reverse complement strand
AGGGAGGAGGAGGATGGAGGAGGAAGAGGGAGGAGGAGGGAGGAGGAGGAAGGAGGAGGAGGGAGAAGGATTAGAGAGGAGGAGGAGGAGAGAGGAGGAGGGTATTAGGAGGAGGGAGAAGGAGGATGGAGAAGGGAGGAGGACAGAGAGGGGGAGGAGGAGGGAGGAGGGAGAGGGGAGGAGGAGGGAGGAGGAAGAGGGAGGAGGAAGAGGGAGAAGGAGGGAGAAGAAGGAGGAGGGAGGAGGAGAACGCAGAGGAGGAGGGGGAGGAGGAGTGAGGAGGAGGGAGGAGGAGGGAGAAGGAGGAGGAGGAGGAGGAGAGAGGAGGATGAAGGAGGAGGTGGAGGGAGAAGGAGGAGGGAAGAAGAGGTAGAATGAGGAGGAGAAGGAGGAGGGAGGAGGGAGGAGAAGGAGGTGGAGGAGGAGAAGGAATGATTAGGAGGGAGGTGGAGGAAGAGGGAGGAGGAGGGATGTGGAGGAAGGAGGAGGGAGGAGGAGGGAGGAGGTAGAGGGAGGAGGAGGAGGGAAGAAAAGGGAGGAGGGAGGAGAGAGAGGAGGAGGAAGGAGGAGGTAGGAGGGAGGAGGAAGAGGGGAGGAGGAGGAAGAGGAGGAGGAGGATGAAGGAGGAAGAGGAGGGAGAGGGAGGAGGGGAGGGGAAGAAGAAGAGGGTAGGAGGAGGAGGGAGAGGAGAAGGTGGGATGTGGAGGAAGGAGGAGGGAGGAAGAGGGAGGAGGTAGAGTGAGGAAGAGGAGGGAGGAAAAGGGAGGAGGCAGGAGGAGAGAGGAGTAGGGAGGAGGTAGGAGGAGGAGGAACAGGGGTGGAGGATGGAGGAGGAGGAAGAGGAAAGAAGAGAGGAAGAGGGAGGAGGAGGATTGAGGAGGAAGAGGAGGCTGAGGGAGGAGGGGGAGGGGAAGAGAGTAGGAGGAGATGGGGCGAGGAGGAGCGAGGAGGAGAAGGGAGGAGGATAGAGGAGGGGAGGAGGGGAGGAGGAGGGAGAGGAGGGAGAAGGGAGGAGGCGGAGGGAGAATGAGGAAGGAGGAGGAGGGAGGAGGAGGGAGGAGGGAGAGGAAGGAGGGAGGAGGAGGGAGAATGAGGAGGGGAGGAAGGAAAGGGAGTGGGAAGAGGAGGAGGGAAGAGGAGGAGGGAGAGGAGGAGGGTGGAGGAAGGAGGTAAGGGAGGAGGAGGAGGGGTGGAGGGAGGAAAGAGGAGGAATGAAAGGGAGGAGGAAGAGGAGGAGGAGGGAGGAGGGAGAGGGAGGAGGAGGAGGTAGAGGGAGGAGGAGGGAGGAGGAGAAGGAGGAGGAGGGGAGTAGGATGGAGGAGGAAGAGGCAGAACGAGGGAGAAGGAGGAGGAGGAGGGAGAAGGAGGAAGGAGTAGGAGGGATAAGGATGGAGGAGGAGGGGAGAGGAAGCTGGAGAAGGAGGAGGGAGAGGGAGGAGAGAGGAGGAGGAGGGGGAGCAGGTAGAGGGAGGAGGAAGAGGAGGTGGAGGGAGGAGGAGGAGAGAGGAGGAGGGGTCGTGGAGGGAGGAGGTAGATGGAGGAGGAGGGAGGAGGAGGAAGAGAGAGGAGGGAGTTCGCCATTCTTAATTCATACTCGTCTATGTTCTTTGATTTTGGTCCTTCCATTGATTGTTCTTCTCTTCTACATGACTGTAGATAACTTCCTTACACATAAAAAGATGAATTGTTATTGATATTGCCGTGGCATGGAGGAATATCAGCAGCAGAGTTGATCCAGAAAACCAAAGACCGAGTTCTATGGAGAGCCATGAATGCCTACGCCAGCCGGCACGGCACCTTGATGATGATGATGATTGCCGTGTGGCGATTCTGTGTAGTCACGTCATTTTCTTTGCTTTTCCTAGCGTTGTGGTTCGGGGATTCTTTCATCATCATCATCATATATTTACGTACGTATTTAGGAGGGGGAGGAGGGGAGGAGGAGGAAGAAGACACAAAACTATGACAGTTGGCAGCGCTGGACTGAGAGGAAGACGTGTAGAAATTTCATCTCAATCGGATGGACCGTTCGCGAGCGCATAAAGGACACACACACCTACATACAGTCTCTTTTATATATAAGATTACAATGATTGAAACTAGTTGCAATATTCATAAAAGAAATAACCGCTGTAGCAGGATGTATCAATAGGAAATAAAATCAGCTAGGTACGTGTAACACCTGCGAAAAGATCATCATTGGCACCTTGCCGTCTTGACAGACGATAGTTTGTGCTTTAAAAGGCATAATAACTTTTAACTATGGCGGTAGCGAGTGTGACTGATAAGGCCAATTTGCGCTGTAAATGTCCGTTCACAGTGGGTGCATGTGAACACGTGGTCATTTCCACCATCATGCACCATCTTACGTCTCAAACGCTTGGTGTGTGACTTTTCTGCAATAGTTTTCTCCTTTGACTTTATTCCATTTCTGATATTTGCCCTCCATGCAACACGTTCAGCGGCGACTTGCTCCAATGTGCATTATCAATGCCTGTATCAATCATGTCCCGCTTACACACATCTTTGTATCGTAGTAGAGGCCGACCCTGAGATCTCTTACCCATCTGTAATTCACCAAAAAAGATATCCTTTGGTATTCTACCATCATCCATCCTCCTAAGATGTCCTATCCATCTAAGTCTACGAAGACTGAGCATGGAATAAACTGTCACACAACCTGATCTTTCCAATACTTCAGTATTTGTGATTTTGTCTTGCCATTTAATACCAAGAATTCTTCGCAGACACCGCATATGAAAGCTGTTTAAATTGTTCTCTTGGTGTGAGTAAGTTGTCCAGGTTTTCACTGCCATAGAGAAGAGTACTAAGGACACAGGCTTGATAGACAAGGACTTTTGTTTTGGCAGTAAGCTTCCTGTTCTCCCAGACTCTTTTTCTTAACCTGTTCATTGTTGTTGCTGCCTTACCAATCCGGATGTTGATTTCCTGATCTAGGGATAATTTGCTATTTACCACCGATCCTAGATATGTAAAATGGTCTACTATCTCTAGTTCGGCGTCGTCAATAAAGATTGATGGTACCCCATGTGCACCTTGTGACATAATCTGTGTCTTCTTTTTGCTAATTGTTAAACCAAATTCAGAACAAGCATTGGAGAATGCAGATAGTAGACATTGCAATTCTTCCTCAGAGTGGGTCGTAACTGCAGCATCATCTGCAAAAAGCAACTCTCTGATCAGTACCCTCCTAATTTTGGTCTTAGCCTTCAATCTCTGAGCATTGTAGAGGCCGCCATCTGAGCGTGAGTGAATGTATATACCACCATCCTGATCACGAAATACATATTTCAGTAGAAGTGAAAAGTATATTCCAAAGAGGGTGGGAGCTAGTACACAACCTTGCTTAACTCCACTCTTGATTTCAAATTCTTCAGAAGTTGCACCATCAAACTTGATTATACCCTTCATGCCTGTGTGGAACGATTCCACAATGGACAGAAGAGTTGGTGGGCAGCCAATCTTCTTTAGTGCCTTGAACAGACCCTCACGACTGACCAAATCAAATGCCTTTGTGAGGTCGATGAAGGCAATAAACAGTGGTTGATTCTGTTCACGGCATTTTTCTTGCATTTGTCGCAATGAGAATATCATATCAGTGGTAGACCGGTTCTGTCGAAAGCCACACTGTGATTCGGGGTAGACTTGATCTCCTAGGACTTGAAGTCTGCGCAGAACAATTCTGGCAAATACTTTTCCAACAATACACAGAAGTGAGATACCCCTATAGTTGTTGCAGTCGCTCCGATCGCCCTTGTTCTTGTACAGTGTTATGATGCTTGAATCTTTGAAATCCTGTGGGACTTGTCCTTCACGCCAGCATAGCTCTATTAGCTGGTGGATCTGTATAGTGAGTGTGTCTTGCCACTCCTGATAACCTCTATTGGAATCCCATCCTTACCTGGAGCCTTGCCAGATGCAAGTTCATTTATAGCACACTTAACTTCTGTTATGGTGGGAAGTGTGTCCAGGTGGTCAAGAGTTGGTAGAGCCTCTATGGCGTTGAGGGCATTATCCGCTAGTTTGGTCTCACTTGAGTAAAGCTCCAAATAGTGCTCTACCCATCTGTCCATCTGCTGTTTCTTATCAGTGATGACTTCTCCAGTCAAGGTTTTCAATGGTGCACTTCTTTTGATCACTGGACCACAGGCTTTCTTTATTCCTTCATACATGCTTCTTATGTCTCCCTTATCACTTGCGATTTGAATGGACTCACATAACTTGATCCAATAATCATTTGCACACTGCCTGGCAGCCTTTTGCACATCCTTCCTAGCTTGCCTTAGCTCACTCAGAGTGTTACGCGTTGGTCTTTCCTTGTTTCTTAAGAGAGCTTTCTTCTTCTTATCAATCAAGGGCTGCAGAGTCTCGCTGTTGGCCGCAAACCAGTCCTGCCTCTTATGATCCACAGTGCCGTAAACCTTTACGGCAGTTTTACAAAGAGTTTCCTTAAGTTTATTCCATTTATCATTTACTGTACAATTTTCTGGTGTATCAGTGAAAGCGTCTTCAAGTTGCTGTTGGAACTGAAAGCACTTTTCAGGATCATGAGTGTTAATAATATTAATCCTGGGGCTAGATTTGTGTTTAGCTGTGTAGATTCTCTTTGGTCTCAGTCTAACCCTTGCAACAACCAAAGCATGATCCGTATCACAGTCAGCACTGTGGTAACTACGAGTCAATGATATATGGTTCAGATGTTGTCTCCGTGTGATGATGAAGTCCAGCTGGTGCCAATGGCCGGATCTTGGATGTTTCCATGTGACCTTATGCATCTCTTTTGTTTTAAAAAAAGAGTTTGTAATACATAGGTCATTACTGGTGCAATGCTCCAGCAGCCTTTGCCCATTTTCATTCATGCGACCGATGTTGTATTTTCCAAGGCACACTGGCCATGAACTCGAGTCCTTGCCCACACGAGCATTGAAATCACCGAGCATATAGATGTAGTCGGATTTTGGAACTGCCTTGATCACAGAGTCTAACTCCTCATAGAACAAATCCTTCACATCATCAGAGGAATCGAGTGTCGGTGCATATGCAGTAATAATGGTGGCAAACCCACAAGAGGTTGCCAAGCGCAGGGATAATAGTCTTTCATTTCCTCCTGCTGGAATTTCAATCATTCCCAGTAGCGAATTCTTCACTGCAAAGCCCACACCGTGTTGCCTTTTTTCTGCCTGCCCTTTACCCTTCCAGAAAAAGGTGTAGTTGTTTTCCCTGAGTGACCCTTCCTCAGCGAGGCGAGTCTCCTGCAGGCCAGCAATATCAATGTTAAGACGATTGAGTTCGGCATCAATCACAGCCGTTTTTCTCACATCGTCAATATTGGTCAAGTCAGTGGAAAATCCTGGACACATGGTTCTCACGTTCCAGGTTGCAAGCCGTAGCTTGAGGTTTCTATTTATATTTTTGTTTGTACCTGGTGCATTGGTTTTACAGCCTGCGATTCAGATTTTGTCCTAGCCCCAAGCACCCATTGAAGCAGGCAGGCTGTGGCGGATCAGCACCCAATTGGCTGGGGGCTGCCCAGCTTGAGGCGGGCGGTAGCTGATCAGTGACACCTATAGGTGTCTCCCACCGTCAGAGGCAACGCGTGGCGCCCCATGTCTACGCCAACTGACAAGGACTTATAACCCGTAACAGTTGCCTCTCGCTTTGATTCCGAGACCAGTTAAGACCAGGGATGGAGTTATTGCCTCTCCATAGCACAAAGCCTGGGCTAAAATATAGAGATCATGTGTTGCCCATGCAACATGATCCCTCTCTCGGCCTGCCTAGTTCACTCCAGAGGAAAGGTAACACCCCTACATCTGGAACAAGACAAGCTGCAGAAGCTGCCGGATCAGCAAAGCAATGCTCTAACTGTCCGCCTGTCGGAGCTTCGATCCTAGACCAGTCGCCAACCAAGGCTTAGGGCCTGGTCTGCCCTGCCATGACAATTTTGTCTTTAGCTTGCATTTCCTCGCACCAGGGTAAGGCTTGTACCCTCCCAATTGCGCTCTTCCGCCCGAAGCCGTTGGCACAATGTGGGGTGTCGGGTTTGGTAAGCGCCGCCCAACGTTCGGCGCTAACAGAAACCAGGTAGTACCGTCTACTGTTATACGGTAGCTCAGTCATATCTGACTAAGACCTGACTGCTCTGCGAAAAGATGAGAAATACTAAACACGGAGACAGTGTACATAACTTACAACGAACTCCGTAATGATGAACATTCGTTTTTCAATAGGTGGTTAGGCTTGGTGGATAATAAAATATAATAAAATCAAAAATGCAAATAAGTATATTACGACACATTGACAGTCACGAAAGTTGACACTGGGGTTCAGTTGGATAAGTGTCCAGGTCTCATAGGCGTATGTTGCAATGGGAAAGATGCATGCTCTTAAATATCTAATTTTTGTAGTTCTGGCTATCCCTCTCCACAATTTATTCAGTTATTTTAGTCTTTGAAGAGCAATAGATAATCGTCTTATAACTTCTTTCATTGTGTCACCGTTGTTGGTAATCAATGACCCAAGATATTCGAAATGTTCCACCACCTCCATTTTCTCCTCATTAACATATATCTCTTTCTCATAGTAGTTTTATCTGTATACATTATCTTTGTTTTGTTATGTTAATATTTAAGTTGTGATTTTCACTAATTATTTGGTGAAATTTTATTATGGTGAAAAATTATTTTGGTTTTCTAAAAACTAATTATTAGTTTTTCTATACCATTCTGTGTTGTGATTAGCAATAATGTATCATCAGTATATCGAATCTCTGATATTCATGACCGCTAATATTTAGGGCACCATACTGCTCCCTATTTATATCATCTCTGATATTTCTCATTATATTTTTGGCGTACATGTAAAACACATATGGGGACAGTACAAAACCCTGACGGACTCATTGCTTGATCTCAAACCAATCTGATTTCTCACGGTCTATTATAACCGCTGCTTGATGGTCTAGATCAGTGTTTCCCAACCTTTTTTGTACCATGCCCCACTTAAGCCTTTCTAAAATTCATATTGCCCCCCTCCCCCGCCCCATGCCCCCCCCCCCAACATATACATTATTTTTAATATTCAAAAATTGAAATGTTCACTAAAGAAACTTGAATGATAGGTTTTAGGAAGAAATCACTAGGTAATTATTGAGCAAACACAGTAAGTAAATTTTCAAAACATATAATGGAGAACTGAAATTCAAGTACACAATAATTTTAATGAAAGATTTTTCTGTATTATTTTAATTATTAGTAATTATTTATTATTTAAATTTAGTGAGATCCTTGCGCTTGATGCTTGCTGCAAAGAGATCTTATGTCAGGTTCCAATTTAGTTAACTTCAGTCTCAAGTCTCCCCGTTTTGTTATATTCACCCGATTTCTTCCATTTTCGAATTGCCCCTTTAACAGTCAAATTGCCCCCATGTGGGGCGTGGGCCCCACGTTGGGAAACACTGGTCTAGATAGAGCACTTTTATGAGTTGCATTATATGAGGCCGGCTTCGTGGCTAAAGGCTTGCGAACGCGGTTCGTAAGCCGGGTACCAGGCGTTCGAAGCTCAGCTGCGGCTTATTTGCGCAGCAGACCGTGTCGCGTTGTGCTATAACGTGCTGGTATGGGAGCCGGTCGTTCAGAAAGCAATGGCAAACTGCTGAACGTAACACTTGCCAGTACACCAACAGCAGCTGAAAATGCTGGTGTTGACTGCAACGTCCTGTAAGGCATAAGCAACATTTAAAAAAAAATTATATGAGGAGCGGCTGACCGAGTGTATAGAATGCCAGATTTTTCTTCGGGAGACCCGGGTTCGAATTTTCGGTAAGGTATACGATTTTTTTTCTTTCTGTCGGGGCAAAATGAAATTGCTAACATGCATAGTTTGCGGCGACAGCACTAGCCAGGCGGCCTTAATTCCCCAGGCCCAAAGATTCCCTCATTGTTCCTCATCCTTATCTAAGTCCAGCTTGAACCACTTTAATGTCTTCTTCCATTGTCTTACGAAATCCACCCATTATGATTTTAAGTAGAATTTTACTTGCACGACTGATCAGGGCAAACAGTTCTATAGTTGATGTATAATTTCTTTAATTCTATCACACCTGTTAATGTTTCTTTCATGCATTTGTAATATAGCCATTGGAACGGGTTTCAAATGAACGACCCTTATATTTTTATGTTGTCTGTGACTGTTAGCTCCTGGAGTGGGGTGTGTATGTGTGTGTGTGGGCGGGGGGGGGGGGGGATCTGCTTTACTCTTCTACTTTCTTAGACCCATTATGTCATACTTCTGTTTGATTATTTTGGCCCCACTTCCTTCTCCATATTGCTATTTTCATGAGGCACATGAACATGTGCCTGCCAAAAAATAAATACTAATTAAATTACCAATGGGATAAAACAGATATAGCATAAGATATATTATCCGGAAGGTAGAATGCACTTCCTTTGTGATATTATCTACCACATGAGATCACATACTGGATATCAAATATATAGCAATTACATTAATTTAGTTTAGTATCTATTGACCAGAGTGGCAATATATTTCTTTAGATATTGTGCTATACGTTCTTAAACTAAGCATTTGCTTTACACACCCTTAATTTATACTCAAATAAATTACTTTTCTGGTCTCCCTTGTTCCCTATAAACAGCATTTCAACTTATGTCCCTTGATACAATGAGTCCTCTAAAAATACTCAAGCGCATTGGCTATCATAGACCATAATTTTAGGGAGGGAAAACGGCACTTCCCAATGGTAAAGAGTGGGAAACCCACCACGTTTTGACTAACGCAGCCATGGGGACAGAGTATCCATCGGAATAAGTGAACAACTCTGCAGATGAGCAGAGCATGGCACTCACTTGTCCTAAGAGTCGGAAAAGGCTGTCGAAAGCAGAGGTTGAAGACCACCATGGTTATGTGGAAGGCAAGGGGAAGCTACAAAATTATCTTCCCAAGACTTCATTGTAAAACACATTTCAAAGGTAGTCCAAAGACCGAGATCTGTGGACGGCCATGAATGCCAACACCAGCTGGCAGGGCAGTTGATGATGATGATGATGATGATGATGATGATGATGATGATGATGATGATGATGATGATGATGATGATGATGATGATGATGATGATGATGATGATGATGATGATGATGAATTTGATACTACAAATTTATATTATACAGATTGATACATGTTTACCGATGAAATATTACAATGATTGGAACGACGTGCAATATTTATAAGATAAGTAATGGCTGCAGCAGGATGTAGCAATATGAAACAAAAAAACAGTAAGGTATGTGTAACTCCTGCGAAAAAGAGATACAACGACACAACGACAGACTCGAAAGTTGACACTGCGGTCTGTGTGAACCCCATGGTAGTTCTAGTGTTAAAAGTTGTTAATATGGTGGCAGACATGTTGTATTATACGAGGGTAAGTTGATAAGTAAATCACAAATGGCTGTAGAAAAATAACTAAACATGATAACAACTTGAAACCAATTTATTTTTAAACATACATTGCCCCTTTATTTCTCAACATAATTTCCACCAAAACTGAATCACTTATCCCATTGTTTTATCAGTCCTCCCAAATTAGCTGCATAGAACTACATACTTTGTTTTAAAAAGCACGTTTCCACTTCACATTCAACTTCGGCTTCATTCGCGAAATCTCTCCCGCCAAGATGGGTTTTCAGTGTTTATTCTGACAAATGCTTATCCCGTAAATCGGTGCATAGCTGGCTAGAAAAAGCTACGAGCGTGAGTCAATAAGTAAGTCGCACAGTTCAGTGGGATGGCAGGTAAATGATAACTAAGCACGCAGGGGATCACGTGAGATGGAAACCATGACCGCCCACTCTTGTTGACGCCGGAGATGATGATGCCGACTGTGTTATCTAGAGACTACGCTCTACAATCACCAGTATTGGATCAGGTGCGTAATTTTGACCCAGTTATTCCATATTGCCTAGCCATCCAAATATACATCTTTCTATCTTCTTTTGTTTTCTTTCCGTCATGATTCTCAATTCACAGAACCTACACAATATGACAATGTAATAGTATAACATTAAATCAGACGAGAAAGGTCATCTTGGATTTCCAGAATAGGGACAGGCCTGGTCATGAAACTACCACAAGACACAATTTAGATCAAATGAGAACGGTCCAGCAATACGGACACCCACCGGGACTCCTTCTTAGTTTTCACACTCGGAACACCATCACATCTCTATTGCTTCCAGTTCCCCGCCTTAAGTTCCTTTCCCTTTTTCCACGTACCACTTCCACTCATTTACCTGGGACCTTCACTGAACCGTTATTATCCCCTACCTCGGTCCCCATGGCCCACAAACTCCCACAGCTTTCTATATAAGAGTATCAAGGGGAAATTAATGTTAGTATCACAGCCTGGGAATCTGAGTTAAGTAGCAAATAATTTAATTTAAAATTTTCATTTCATCTTCAATATTTTCCTTATTTTTTTCACTCTTCTCTTCCAGTTCTTACGCCTTCATGTAGTCACTGGAGGGTCTTCTCCGTGATTATATGTTGAGTTTTGATGCGTATTTGATTGCTGATGGAGGCTACTCTCCGCAACGTCCTTCAGTTGTGTAATTCTGTTCTGTAAAGCTGCATTACTTTGTTTCATATTATATTGTTTAGCAATGAATTTTGAGCTTTTTTCAAGCTTTAACACAATGATATATATATATATATATATATATATATATATATATATATATATATATATATATATATATATATATATAATTATTATTATTATTATTATTAATTAAACGTATATACAATTGCAACGGCTGTGCGTACGAGTGCGTTTTTATATGCATGCAATTGTTCACCCCTGTCTTGAATTGCGAACCAGATTTATAAGTATGTAGGAACACCACACACACACACACACACACACACACACACACATATATATATATATATATATAAGATACTAGTGACTGACATACTGACTAGCTCCTTACTGTCTTGGCAAACGATAGTTTGTAAATTGGAGTGATACCTTTCCATAACACAAAACATGGGCTGAATTTAAATACCATATCTTTCTCATGCAGCATGATCACTCTCTCGGACTGCTTAGTTTACTCCAGAGGAAAGGTAACACCAATACATCGGGAACAAGACAAGCTACAAAAGCTTCCGGATCAAGAAAGCAATACTCTAACTATCCGACTGTCGGAGCTTCGACCCTAAACCAGTTGTCAACAAAGGCTCAGGTCCAGGTTTTCCCTGCCATGACATTTAGTCTTTAGGTTGCATTTCCTCGAACTAGGGTCAGGCTTGTTGCCTGCCAACTGCACTCATCCGCCTGAAACCGTTGGCACTGTGTGGGGTGTTGGTTTGGCCCACCATTCGGCATTAACAGAAAGCAGGTAGTACCGTGTAGTGTCATACGGTAGCTCAGTCATATCTGGCTACGGTCTGACTTCTAAGATACTAGTAGTAGAACCTCTGAAGTCGGAGTGGGCTCGCCTGAATGGCGAGGGACACCTTTAAAAGAGAAAGCAAGCCCACACGGAAAACTCAGTCCTTTACTACTTTAAACAGTGTGTAAGGACTAATCTCGAGTTTAAGCGAGCGAACAAAAAGAAGAAGGAGAAGACTAGTAGTAGAAATGTTAACTACACAATATGGGGTAATGGTTGTTGACACGATGTTTATTGTTATTGCTATTGTTAGTATTGATGTTTTTGTTGTTGCCGTAATTGCTAGTATTATTATATTCATGGCGGTGTTAATGTTGTTATTATTGTTGCTGTTGTTTTGACTCTTATTATTATTATTATTATTATTATTATTATTATTATTATTATTATTATTATTATTATTATTATTATTATATACACGTTCTTATTGTTGTTATTTTTATTTTAGTTGTGAAGTTTGTTGTTATTATTGCTGTTGTTTCTGTTTTCATTATTATTCTTATTACTGGTCTTATATTCATGTTATTAGTGGTGACTTTGTTATGTTATTATTGCTGCTGTTATTGTTACTGTTGTTATTGTTATTGTTGTTTTGGTATTGTTATTATTATTTTTGGTGTTGTTGTCGTCGTAGTCGCATTTGTTATCATCGTCATCATCATCATCATCATCTATAACTAGTTTCACACAGTTATTGTATAGCACAGACTACAAGATACCTCACCATTGTGCTACTATAGGCGTTGTTTAGACAGTCTCACAAAGAGAACTAACAACTCGCATCAAAATAGGACAGGAAGCAAGAGAGAAGCGACGGCCTACGAATCGGCCAGCGAACTAGAAAGGGAAAACCTAGCCTGGAGCTCGAAATCTGACGACTCTATGCTTTAAGAGGAAATTCAACTATGTTGAATGTAAGCACACTGTAAGATTAAGTTAGTTTATGCCCAGAAGTCCTTTCCCAGAAAGTGGTAAGTTGGTGTACTGTAAAACTGTGGTTAGTCCTTAAGAAATTATTTCAGGAAAGACTAAGCACTGTATTCAGATGTTGTAGTTTGTAGATGGTCTGTGAAATTGGTTAACCCACAGTGAGGGTTTTTCTAGTTATGCAGCTTCTGTGTAGAATAAGAAATATGCCTAGGTTGGACATTTCACACCGTAAGCAGTTAAGCTAATTCAGTATTAATTCAGAAGTTATTGATTAGCTTTAGAATTTAGATGGATATATGTCATAGTTCAGTAGCAAGGAACTATCTTAATTGTGCATTCACTAGTTAGGAGGAATTAGTATAATTCATCCTTTAAACAGCACCTGAGGCACATTCAACGTTAAATGGTTCCCCGTGTGTTATTATGAAATCTTGAGTGTTCTATTGAAGCATTCATGTGGTGATTCAATTGTGACTTCATCGGTGTTCCATGTTTGAATTTATCTTTTAACTTATTTATTGTGAGTCACATAATTATGCATATTTATCATCCATGCAAGCATATTTTGTTTTATTTACAATTAATGATTGTAAAGTAGGTGATGAGAAGTGAAGTACAGAGAAAGATTATGATCAATCAATCATTCACCTGATAGTAAGCAATTTGGTGTATACTGACATTTCTATCAGAGGAGAAGATGATAGTGGCAAACAAGCACTAATTGATCATTTAGTGTGCCTCTACGTATGGCGCCACACTTTATTTCATATCACTCATGCTACAAATACTTTTAGTTCTGTTTCTACATTGTGCAATTTTGTCTTGATGTTATGATGATGATGAATCTTAAGAAGTATTAAGTTAAAGGCATATATTGAAGAGGAGAGAGGATGTTCCTCCTTTAGGCATTTGATTTGGAGGAAAACACCTGCATGTCCAGCAAGAGCTGGTGCTAGAATGGAATAATATTGTTTATAAGTTAGATAATCATTGCATTTGGTGAATGAATTAAGACACTTGATGTGGGAACCTTTTCTTTTGAATGAAAGGATATCTAGGGAAAACAATTATGTACAATGGGGAATAGTGAACATGGTTATCAAATTGCGAATCGATCAAGGTATTATTCAACTTTGAGACTATATGTGACAGGCATGGACGATAATGCCACTGCTTATCTGGTATCCTAAACTTTGAGAGCTCTGTAGTGGGTATTGGATGGAGAGGAGCCAGCTATTGGGTTGATAACTTCTGAGGGACACTACGGCCTCCTTCCCCATTTGTTTATTTTTCCCTGGGATCAAAATTCCCTTTGTTTGTTTTCCGTTTTCCTTTTGGTTTTACGTGTCTTCCATTCCCAATGATCATATAGGTGCATTTATGGTACCAGTAGATATATGTTTTGATTCTGGAATTTCAGGTAGTGGTTAAATCCACCCAGAACCAGATATGAACCTTGATGGGAGCTCCTGGCTGGATAGATGACGAATCCTATTTCGGAAGAACTTACAGGCGAGAGTTCCATCCAACCACATAAAGCAGGTAACCCAGTATCACTATGAATCAACACGTGGGACTTTTAGCCTGCATGTGTGATTAAGAGAGGCTACCTCGACCATTATCCGACCTGAACCAGAACAACAAACTTACTATGGACCCAATTTATTTAGTCTTACAGAACATTTGAACATTTAGGGTCCAAAAAGCAAATTTGGAGTGGAGAGGATTGAGCTTAAGATAGAGAATTATAATTATTATTATAACCCAACAGATGTATGAGTATGGTCTAAACCACTAGGGAAATATGGGTTATGTCTTTCTAAAAAAAAAAGTGAATGTTGAATGTGTTAATGAAAACATACCATGCCTATTGAAATGGGTGATTATTTTGTGATCAGAATGGCCAAAACCAATCCCCAGTTTGTTTGTTATTAAGTTTAATAGATATTTCATGTTTCCCTCCAAGTCTTCCATTAATTCTTTGAGTGTTCGTGTTAATGTCTGTTAACCGTTAATTCACCCTGGACATTAATTATTTATCTGAGAGCAGAGTGGCAAGGAAACTCCACAGGTTTATTATTATTATTCAAGGAAATCGTTTCCTTGTTGACCTAGGGGACTTCCTTAGCTCTCCTGGACTCTATTGATAGCCTCAAGAAATTGCGCCATTGAAGGTATTAAAATTATGGAGGGTCAGGATCACACTGGGAAAGAGGAATTCTAGTTTTCCTCTATCTCTTTGAGATTTCTCATGATATACGACAGGACGTAACAAAAATAGATGGCGGAAAGTGATAAGTAGGGAGGTCTTGTCACAGTTATGACTTAATACCGAAACAGTGATGAGCAGACGGAGTAAGGGGTAAGATACGAGTGTATGTTGTCATCAAATTCTTGTATTAGAAAGAAAACTAAGGTAAAGTATGTTACATGTTCTACGACTGGGTGTCATTGCAGTTGAACACTTCAAACAGTGGCTTGTCTTTGCAGCTGAGCACCTCAAATGGTGGCTTGTCTTTGCTAGGATCAAATATAATTTCAGCGTTACAGCAAACATCAGCGACTGTGGGTTTCTTTACTTTTTACTTGTGTACCAAAGACGAACATCGATATCATCTGTTTTTTTGGTCCATTAATCATCTCTACGACCACATTTGCTATCATTATGAGGCACATGTACATGTACCTGCCAAAAATATTAGCCGAACAACTATTACTTCAATGTAATGTAAAACGGATACTGCACTTAAATAAACCATCTGCATGTAGAGTGCATTTCCACTATTATATTATACTACAAGTGGTCATATACTGGAATTCTAAAACATCCCTAATGATTTATTTTAATTAGTAGCTTTTGATCAGATTTGAAATGTGTTTATTTAGAATATTTGTTATTCGTTCCTTGGTCTAATTATTTGCTTTATACAGCGTTAATTTATACTCGAATAAAATACTTCTCTTGTCTCCCTTGTCACTTAAAAATTGCATTTTAATTTATTTCCCTTGATACTAAGAATATTTTATAGATAAAACCAGGGCCGCGCCGTGCTATGATACAGAAAGGCGGCTGCATTAGGCGGCGCCATAAGGGGGCTGCAGAAGCAGTGAAATCAAAACACAATTTGAGCTATTCAATAATTAAACATCTTTTAACGGGCAGCATGTATAAAAGAAAAATCATTTAAGAGGCGGCATATAGAAGACTTGCATCATATTGAGAACATCTACCGCACGGCCCTTTATGAAACATTACAATGATTGAAACGAGTTGCAATATTCATAAAAGAAATAACGGCTTTAGCAGGATGTGTCAATAGGAAATAAAACCAGTTAAGTCCGTGTAACACCTGCGAAAAGATGATAAATACTAAACACGGAGACAGTGTACATACCTTACAACGAACTCCACAATGATCAACATAATTGGCAGGGTTGGGGTATAATAAAATATGATAAAATAAAAAATGCAAATACGTATATTACGACACATTGATAGACACGAAAGTTGATACTGGAGTCCATTTGGACCCCATGGTAGTTCTAGGGAAGAGATTCCCAAACCATGGTCCACGGGCCACTTGTGGCTCAGCAGCTGTCCTAAAAAGGCACGCGAGGTCTCTTATTTAATATAATATAGTTTAATAATTTCAAACATGCACTCGGAGCTCCCCGTCAGCGTGCTATAATTTACTCTGCTCGTGGTTGTTATGCTCAGATATTATCGAATACGCCTGTTCAGTTCGCAACGAAACCTTATGAAGGTCCTATATCACAGCCTTGTTAACCAATCAGAGTGCGCATGGCGCCATGTTGTCGTCTGTTACAACTGTTTAGCAGAGTGGATAGTATTGTGTTGAAATTATATTTTTTTTTTTTCAAATAAGAATTTACCGTTAAAGCCTATAAACAAGAATGTGGAAAATCTAAAATCAAACAATGGTAAAAAGCGAAAATGTGAAGACGTTGCTTGTCGTGAATTCAACTAAGATTGGGAAACTGAAAAATAAAGTCTATCTATTTCTGTCTGAAATAAATGAATTGCCTACAGAACGGGAATGTCTGCTGAATGATGACTGGCTTAATGACTTTGCATTTTTGGTGGACATCACGTCTCATTTAAACTCTTTAAATGCGAGGATGCAGGGTTGACACAAACTATGTTCGAAATTTGTGCGATGACATTACTTCATTTAAATTGAGACTACGACTGTTTATCGGATATTTGACTGAAGGGACTTTAGGGGTGTTTCCAACTCTGAAGATGCTTGTGGTGGAAAATAAATTTGACTTATTATAGTACACAGTAAAAGTTGAAAGTCTTCTGGATATCTTTTAGTCGAGATTTCAAGAGTTCACAACAGAGGGGATAATGTTGCCCTCTTCATAAATCCGTTCATATTTCCTGATGCCAAGCTCTGTCAATTACAGCAAAACCTTCAGCAAGAGGTAATTGATTTGAAATGCAATTCTGCACTGAGGTATAAATTTCTGGAGCTGCCTGCTCCACCTTCAGCTGATCATATGATTTCATTCTGGCGACTATTGCCTGTCGAACAATTTGAGCACTTGCGTCCATTCGTCCAGAGATACATTTGTCGTTTTGGTTCGACTTACAGATGTGAGCAGTCGTGTTCCCCAATGACCGTTATAGAACAAACAAACAAACAAACAGACAAGCAACGTTCTAGACTCACCGACAGTAACCTAGCTGCGCTTATGACTTTGAGAACGACAGATTTGTGCCCAGACATTGATAAACTGTTATCTCAACTTAAGTAACTGGTTATGAAGAACAGTTACAATTGTAAATCAAGTAAATTAATAGCGATTTTCGAAACTGATGTAAAATTTATTGTTAAATGAACTTTTGATTTTAAACCCCATAAAAATAAAAAATAAAAATAAAAAATGACCGCAGTATAGTACTGACAATAACTGCCTTTAAAGTTGTAGAATTTTGTTGAAGAATGTTAAGAAAGGTAAGAATGATATTGCACGGCTTTTATAGTTTTATAACGTTGTGACCCGTTTAACTACCGAAAGTAGATATGGCCCTCTGCTTGAAACGCTTGGGAACTACTGTTCTAGGGTTAAAAGTTGTTAATATCGTAGCAGACATGTCGTATTATATATCAAATTAATCACCATGGTCTGGCAAGAATGCGACAGCGAGGGGTGACGAGGGGATCAGGCCGACGATCGACGCTCAGAGGAAAGGCGAGACGGGCATATAATCAGATTGCTGCTGGTACTATTAGTGTTGGAACTCTTCGCTGGCTGCTGGGGATGGGGACGGAGCGGCTATGGGAATGCCCCGAATGCTGTGATGTCGATTCCTAAATCAATCAATCAATCAATCATATCAAATTAAAGAGCGTTGCATAATGAAACCTTCTGTGTATAAGCCCGTGGCAGATGGGGGAAGTCGCTAGAGACGATTAATCATCCCTTGACAAATAATCAATTAAACCTGAGATATCAACCATGACCGTATACGCTTGTTGACGCCGGAGATGATGATGATGATGATGATGATGATGATGATGATGATGATGATGATCATGATGATGATGATGATGATGACTTTGTCATCACCGTTCCCCCACAGAGATTACGCGATCACCATTCTTATGTCAGGTCGGTGGTCGTGGCTCGTTTATTCCATATTGCCCAGCCTTACAAATATCTATATTTCTGCCTTCTTGTGCTTTCTTTCCGTCATTATTCTCAATTTACAGAACCTACACAATATGAAAATGTAATATTATAACACTAAATCAGACGAGAACGGCCATCTTTTATTATCCAAACATGGGATGGGTCTAGTTATGAAACTACCAGAGGACACAAATCAGGGCTAGATCAAACGAGAACGATCTAGCAGTACGGACAGCCACCGGGACTTCTTCTTAGTTTTCCCACTCGGACCAACATCACATCACCATTGCTTAGAGGTTCCCACCTTACCTTCCACCCACTGTTGTCACGTACCACGTCCATTCATTTACCTAGGATCGTCACTGAACCGTTACCATCCCCTACCCCGGTCCCCATGACCCACAGAATCCCACGGCTGTCTATATAAGAGCATCAATGTGAAATTCATGTTAGTATCACAACCTGAGATTCTGAGATAAGTAGCAAATACATTTTCTTAAGACGTTACTTTTCTCTTCATTGGTTTCATTTTTTAAAAACTGTTTTTTCTTATCTCGTTCGTATGCCTTAATATAGTCACTGGAGGGTTTTCTCCGTGATTATACGTTATGGTGTGTGACGAGAACTTTTGTTTTGGCAGTAAGCTTCCTGTTCTCCGAGACTCTTTTTGCTAACATGTTCATTGTGAGCGGCTGGCCGTATGGCTAGAACGTCGGACTCTCATTCGGGAGACCCGGGTTGGATCCCTCGGAAAGGTGTGGGATTTTTTTCTGTCGGGGGCAAAAAGAAAATCCTAACCTGCACAGTTCGCGGCGACTGCACTAGCCAGGCGGCCTTAATTCCTCAGGCTCAAAGACCCCTCTGCCATACACCGCAATGTACTATATTGGCAGTAAATGACTGCACTAGCCAGGCGGCCTTAATTCCTCAGGCTCAAAGACCCCTCTGCCATACACCGCAAGGTACTATACTGGCAGTAAATGACTGCACTAGCCAGGCGGCCTTAATTCCTCAGGCTCAAAGACCCCTCTGCCATACACCGCAAGGTACTATACTGGCAGTAAATGACTGCACTAGCCAGGCGGCCTTAATTCCTCAGGCTCAAAGACCCCTCTGCCATACACCGCAAGGTACTATATTGGCAGTAAATGACTGCACTAGCCAGTCGGCCTTAAATTCCTCAGGCTCAAAGACCCCTGTGCCATACACCGCAAGGTACTATATTGGCAGTAAATGACTGCACCAGCCAGGCGACCTTAATTCCTCAGGCTCAAAGACCCCTGTGCCATACACCGCAAGGTACTATATTGGCAGTAAATGACAGTTGTTTAATGACAGTTCATTGTTGTTGCTGCATTGCCAGTCCTGATGTTGATTTCCTGATATAGGGATAATTTGCTATTTACCTCTGATCCTAGATACGTAAAATGGTCTACTATCTCCAGTACGGCGTCGTCAATAAAGATTGATGGTACCCCATGTGCACCTTGTGACATAATCTGTGTCTTCTTTTTATTATTGTTATTAATAATAATATTAATATTACATACATGTTGTTAATGTTGCTGTTGTTATTATTGCTGTTGTTTTTTGCTATTGTTATTACGAATGTTGCTGTTATTGTACATCAATAACAGTTGATGTTGATGCTGTTATTGTTATCCTTGGTATTGTTATTATTATATTCCATTGTTATTGTTACTGGCGTCTTTGTTATGCTATTATTGATGCTGATCTTGTTACTGTTGTTATTATTTTTGGTGTTGTTTTATTATTATTATTATTATTATTATTATTATTATTATTATTATAGTCGTCTTCGCATTTGAAATCATCGTCATAGTCATCATCATATATAACTAGTTTCACACAGTTAATGTATAACACAGACTGCTAGATGCCCCAACCATTGAATTACTCGAGGTGTTGTTCAGACAGACTCAAAAAGAGAACTAGCAACTCGCAACAAAATAGAACAGTTCACATTCTATGGGCATGCCATGAGAAGTGGACAACTAGGGCATGTTGTCACAACGGGAAAGCTGAAGGGGAGGAAAGCCACGGGGAGAACAAAAGAGTAGATGCTGTTCAGTTTGCCATCATGGCATGGAGGAACGTCTGTAACGGAAATGGGCGGCGGTACACTAGACAGAAGGCTGTGGACATACATGGTCACCAACAGCATACTGCATGGACTACAGGAAGAAGAAGACACATACACAATGTATATTACTTATGGTTTCTAGTCATTATTTTCAAATTGGTTATTTACTAATGTGATCACTACAGATAGATAGGCTTTGATAAACGAAATCTAACGGTACCTCAGTGTCGTGTGTATCTCAATTCTAACTGGAGTTATTCAAATTTGAGCGTCGTGACCTTTGACAAAAATGTACTGAAAATTCCGCCCACTGAGTTTATTTCGGTGCGGTCCAGTCAAAGTGGGATCCAAAATTATCAAAATGTATCATATTTTGAGAATATCTATTTTGTTTTTAAACGAACACCTTAGCAACCATACGTCACTTCGATCAGGGCTTCGAGACCTAACTGCTCATGCCATCTATTTTTTTTTTTTTTTAATATGATGTGTGGTGACTACAATGGCTGGGGCATATAGAAAGAATGGAAGATAATAGGGAAACAAAACTCGCTTACACTCAGGAAATAAATGGCCGTAGACCCCATGGTAGACCAAGAAGACTGTGGAGAGATAATATATATACAGACCTACAAGCACTTGGAATAAGCGACCTGCAAGAGAAGGTCAACCAGAGAGACGAATGGAGACAGATTGTATCTGCAGCAAAGAACCTCAATGGCTCGGAACGATGAAGAAGAAGAAGAAGATGTGTGGTGACCTAATTAGCATTTTATAATGACTGCTAATTAATTATTAATTCATAAATTAGCCTGCGTCTTCTTAACTTTAACTTTAAACAATTGTAAGATGTATATTTTATTATGCGGAATGATGTTAAGTACCTAATGGTCACTTTATTGTTTTGATAGTATGTGTGGCGACCTAATTAGCAATTAACAATGGTCTCTAATTAATTACTAATTCATAAATATGTCTCATCTTCTTAATTTTAGCTTTAAAAAAATGTAAGATGTATATTTTACTATGCGGAATTATGTTACGGACCTAATCGTCACACATCATATGGAAAAAAAAATAGATGGCATGAGCAGTTAGGCCTCGAAGCCCCGGTCGCAGCGATGTATGGTTGCTAAGATGTTCGTTTAAAACCAAAATTGATGCACTCACATAATGCTAAATTTTGATATTTTAGCTCTCACTTTGACTCGACCTCACCAAAATCAACTCAGTGAGCGATATAATTGCACCGATTATTATTGCAGTGATGCTGTCTCCGTGGCCAAAGGCTTCCGAACGCGTTTCGTGAGCCGCTTACCAGGCGTTCGAAAAGCAGCCACGACCGATTTGTGCAGCAGATCGTGTCGCGTTGTGTTATAACGTGTTGCTATGGGAGCCGGTCGTTCAGAAAGCAATGGCATACTGCTGAGCTTAAAATTTGCCTAGTACATCAACAGCAGCTGAAAAATGTTGACTTTTACAGCAACGTCCTGCAAGGGATATGCAACATAAATAAATAAATGTGTAACATGCTTGGGTTTACTAACATTGAAATGATTGCCCTGAGTAGCAATGCTACAACATAAACAAGTTCACGGGGTTAAAGAGCATTCCTCGGGGAGGGCTGCAAGGAAGGGTTAAAAGACATTGAAAAACATTGACGGGGACAGTTGAGTTTTAGGACCCGGTAGTCGAGGTCGGCGGTCTGAGAAATTGAATGATAGCGGAGTTAGCGAGAGAACTCCGCCCTGTGTTTTTTCAGTGAGAGTTAGTTGAAGCGTATACCCCGAGAGGGTCGGGTAGTGAGTTAAGGCCTAGACACAGAGTGGTTTTGATCGAGTGAGTTCGGGCCGTGAGAGTGGCTGGTTAACTGTCGTCGTGGATTAGATTAAAAAGGCCTGGAGAAGGCAGTGTTTTTTAGTGTGAGGTTGTGATGAGGATATATTCTAGAATTACTGTTACTGGATTTATATACACGCTGCCTGTTTCCGTGTTCATTCATCATTAAAGGGATATTATGTGCGCAAACTCGTTCTTGTTCAGTGACTAATAGATCTGTACTACAGTAATGACTTGGGTTGTGGGACATGATGGTAACCCAGCTTACACTCTGCAGTGATATAGAAGGAGCATTAGGATCTAGACATCGACCAATCTCATTCTGTTGCAAAAGAGCTTGTGACAAAATAATTGATATGAAGTTCGTTTGAAATGAAATTACTAACTTTGGATAAGTGTCAACAGATGGCTTTCCTCCAGAAAGAAGGTAGTGATGCTGGGATCAAAACTATGAAAGCAGCCCTGCTTGAAGCTGTTAGCAGCAGATTTGCGGACATTGAATCCAACAGTATTTACACCTGTGCCACACTACTGGATCCTCGATTCAAGCTGTGCTTCTTCTCCGAACGTGGTAGAAGTGATGCACGAGCCCATCTGCTGTTAGCAGCTAACTCCATTATTGATTCAGCAAACACAGTCAGTCCACAGGATCCATCAGCTACTAGTAAGTAGTAGTAGTGTTTTGACTTCTGTGAGCACTGCCACACAGTGCGAGTCCAGCCTATGGAGCTGATTTGACATAATTGTCGAGGGAAATCCCACCACAGATCGTTCTGCAAGTGCCGAAGGCAACAGCATTAACACTGAGGTGACATAGTACCTGTCAGAGCCACTTCAAACTCGACAGTCAGATCCAGTTTCATGGTGGCATGCCAATAAGCAAAGATTTCCAAGTATGGCTAGACTGTCGCAGGCATTTCTTGCACCACCACCTACAAGTGTGCCATCGGAAAGGCTGTTCAGTACTGCAGGAGACATTATCACTGACCACCGTAGTAGCCTTTTACCACAGAATGCGGAGACGTTGATTTTCCTGAAATACAACTTCTTGACTCTGAGAGTTCAACTTCACAGCCATAATGAAGCCTGACTGTCTGAAATAGTGAAATTACTGAATGAATGTATTTCAATAAATTCAATCTGTTCAATGTACTGTTGTTGTGAGTTGTAACTGAGCTGCCAATTTGCCAACTGAAAACAATGTGAAAACTAAAAACTGAAACTGAAAACTAAAAATTAAAATTACTAAATTAGCATTATGTGCTTATGTATTATGTTTCATCTTGAACTTATGGAACTTAACATTACTTAATTACTTATTCTAATGTAAATGTAATTATTTTATATTTAAATGATTTAATATGAGTATATGTCATCATTGTCATGTCTATAGTAATGAACTGCAGTAATGAACAGTCGAGTGACTCCACTCACCTAAAGTCAAGTGAAGTAGTACGTTATTTTATTTTTATTTTTTTTATTTGTAAATCCGGCTCCGGTCGGATCTCACTTCATAAATCCGGCTAAATCCGGCTACGGCCGGATTTCAAAAATTTGAATCCGGTACAGCCCTAATATATATATAAATGCATAATATGGTCGAGTTTCTAGAATCAACGATAGTTGGCATCGGTAGCAATGACGATTCTGATAAAAACCTGAAAAGAAAGAAAAAAATAAAAAGATTAATAAGATGCTGTAAAATAAGAAGAAGAAGATAAAAACTTATTATTTGTGTATTGAAGATTTCTTTACGTCCTTTTCAGTTTGCATCTAACTAGACAGGAAGTGCAGACTAGAAAATCAGGATGCTGTAAAGGCAGAAGCAGAGGCGTGGATTTTTTAGATTTCTTTAGAGGGTGATGCTGTCATTGTGAAGAAAGATTCTGGTACTTTTGCTTTGATCACAATTAGCCTGACTATGGAAGTCATATCATTAAGTAAGGCAATAACGTGGTTCGAGACACAGACAAGTAATGATTGTGAATTTACAACCACGGTCGGGATGCATGAACAGCAAATTAAAAGAGGTTTGGCAAACAAGAACACTATGCAGAATGCCAAAGAAGATTAATAAACCGAGCACTTATGGACTGAATTGTTACATGTGCAATGAGGATGATTGGTCGACTAACTAACTAACTAACTAACTAACTAACTAACTAACTAACTAACTAACTAACTAACTAACTAACTGACTGACTGACTGACTGTCTGACTGTCTGACTGATTGACTGACTGACAAACTGACTGACTGACTGATTGACTGACTGACTGACTGACTGACTGACTAACTGACTGACTGACTGACTGACTGACTGACTGACTGTGAAATTTAAATCTGAGGAGAAATGAAAAAAACAATAAAGATAATGTATATATATTAAAAACATTTGTTTTACAGTATAATAAAAAGATCTTAAAACTATATAGATAAACTCACAACATGTCCATAATTAGAGAAATACTGACTCTGTTGGCGACTGACCTGTCTTGGCATTTAAGCTCTCTTCTGTCTTAACGGCAGCTAAACTACCTATACAGACATAATCAATGATCTCATCAGATTGTTGAGCAATATACCATCAGCTTATCATCATTTGCAATCAAATAGACGATTCTAACAAGACCTGACAAGAAAGAGAAAAAAAAAATAATACTAAATAGGAATAAAATGTAAAATAACATGAAGAAGTTACAAATTATTAATTGTGAACTTTACATCTGAGGAGAACAGAAACAGAAATTAATGATACTGTATATTTATTTTTTAAACATTTGTGTTACAGTATAATAAAAAGACCTTAATACCTTAAAGTGTAACAACACTCCCTGGGGTGAGGGGAAACTGCTATCACACCTTAACAACGGGGTGACTTTAGCCCTGGAACATAGGTGCCCTCAGTCCACAAACCTCTTCAGCCCTTGGATCACTATCTCCCTCACTGGCAACCACGGGAGTTACCCCTTTCAAACCTCGTCCTGAACTCATGACACAACTCTGGTATCTAACTATAATAACAATATTATGTATTATACAAGATGATGAGGATGATGATGATAACTCCAAGGTAGGCCTCGCAGTATCTATGAGAGATAAGACATGGCAAGGTTCGAATAGCCTCAGGGATGTGGGGTCATCACAGTCAGAAGCTCTAGTATCACACTATGTGGTAAGTCGGACACGTTCACCGAATATATCATGTCTCCGTCCAGGTACCGGCTTCTCCCCTTGGACAGGATGGCTGACGTGTCGAACCACTGGGACTTGGGACCTCCGGTTGATGACGTCACTGAAGGCTGGGCACACTAAGGTAGACACAACTACTGTCTCTCGTGTGGCGATGGAACTAAGACACTTCTCTGGGAAAAGTTCGGAAGTATCTAGAGCACTGCTGTTCTAGCGAGAGGTTGATCTCTCACTCAATAGTATTGGCAGTCACAAATGTCCAGGCGACCAGCGTAGATCAGCAGACTAGTAGCTCGGGTATCTCGCGCAGGTACATCTCTCGCTGAAAAGTGGTACTGTAGAAAAGTCAAAAACAGATAACAGTTCTTTCCTAATATCATTAGCTACAGGGGACCAGGCACTTGGTAGTTAAAACATCATAGATATCTGGCAGGATGGTAGTCAGTCAGGGTCACAGCTGGGACAATAACAACATCGAGATACTTGCCCAGGTGATATAAAGAACAAGGCAATAAGTTGCTGTCCGGGCAAACAACCTAGTAGATCAGACGTGGAGTGGGCGGTAAGTTAGCTGGGCCCCATACTGAGATGAAACTCTGGGTTGTAGATACCTCTTGCTGGGGTAGTGGGCTCACAGGCTGCTAACACCGGAACTTGCCATATTCCGTATCACTGGACTCGTCCCCAGATATTCGCTCTGCTCTCATCAAGGTAGAACCTATGGAGGATAACACTCAGTGAGAGCAACTTGAATCAGACTTACCAACAGCGGATACAATTAGCTCCCGCTTACTCAGACAAGTGGACCCTACCCATAAGGGCCTTACTCCATCATTGGCTGCTCACAGAAGTTGAGGAAAAATAGACCTATGACCAAAGCTGCAGCGGTTCCCCAGTAGCCTCTTTCCCCGACGAACGGAGGGCTGGGCCAAGGTAGGTGTCTGAGAGCTGGTCATATGCTGAAAAACTGCTATATAACATATATGGTTAGTGAGTTTATTATTATTCAAAGAAATCGTTTCCTTGTGACCTTGGGGACTTCCTTGGCTCTCCTGGACCCTATTGATAGCGTCAAGTAATTGAGCCATTGAAGGCTATTAAAATTATAGAGGGCCAGGATCACATTGGGAAAGAGGAATTCTAGTTTTCCTCTATCTCTTTGAGATTTCCCGATATATACGACAGGACCTAACAAAAATAGATAGCGGAAACTGATAAGTAGGGAAGTTTTGTCACAGTTATGACTTAATGCCGAGACAGTGATGAGTAGAGGAAGTAAGGGGTAAGACACAGATGTGTGTTGTCACCAAATTCTCGTATTAGAAAGAAAACTAAGGTTAAGTATGTTACAAATATAACTCCAGCGTTTCGTGAAGAATCAGCGACTGCCGTTTTTTTTTAACTTTATACTTGTGTATCAAAGACGAACATACACATCATTCTTTTCCTTACTTCTTTAATAGTCTATATGACCACATTTGCTATCATTTTGAGGCACATGTACATGTGCCGCAAAAAATATTAAGTCTCTAAAGGATGTCACCATAATTATTAAACGGATATTGCACTTGATATGTTATCCGTATATAGACTGCACTTTCTTTATTATATTATCTACCGCATGAAATCACATACTAGAATTCTAAGATATCGCAACTGCTTCAATTTATTTTAGTAGCTTTTGATCAGAGTAAAAATACCTTTCATTAGATATCATGCTATATTTTCTTCGGTCTAATTATCTGCTGTATACATCCTTCATATATACTCCAATAAACTATTTATTTTGTCTCCCTTGTCTGTTTAAAATGTAATTCAAATTTATGTCCCTTGATACTAAGAATTCCTGTTATACATATTCCAACATTTTTACATATAACACCAGGGTCGTGCCGTGCTATGATACAGAGAGGCGGCCGCAATCAGGCGGCGCCGTAAGGGGGCGGCAGAAGCAGTGAAATCAAAATACAATTTGAACTATTCAACAATAAAAAATCTTTAACGGGCGGCATTTCGAAAAGAAAACAAAAGGAACATTTAAAGGGCGGCATTTCGAAGATTTGCATCATACTGAGAAAATCTACCGCACGGCCCTTTATGAAACATTATAATGATTGAAACGAGTTGCAATATTCGTAAAAGAAATAACGGCTGTAGCAGGATGTATCAATAGGAAATAAAAACAGTTAGGTACGTGTAACACCTGCGAAAAGATAAGACATGCCAAACATGGACACAGTGTACATAAGTTACAACGAACTCTACAATTATGAGCATAATTTTTTAAAGGGGGGAGGGGGTTAGGCTTGGGGGATAATAAAATATAATAAAATCATAAATTCAAATATGTATATTACGACACATTAACAGTCACGAAAGTTGACACTGGGGTCCATATATGGACCCCATGGTAGCTCTGTGGCAGAGGTTGCCAAACCATGGTCCAAGGGCCACCTGTGGCCCGCCAGCTGCCGAAAGTGGTACGCGAGGCCTATTCTTTAACATAATATATTTTAATAATTTCAAAAATGCGATAATTTACCCTGCTCGCTGTTCTTTTGCCCAGATATTATCGAATGCGCCTGTTCAGTTCGCAACGAAACGTTATGAAGTTTAAATATCCCAGCCTTGTCGACCAATCAGAGTGCGCAAGGCGCCATGTTGTCGTCTGTTACATCTGTTTAGCAGAGTCGGTAGTATTGTGTTGAAATTATATTATTTCAAATAAAAATTTACCGTTAAAGCCTATAAACATGAGTGTGGAAAATCTAAAATCAAACAATGGTAAAAAGCGAAAATGCGAAGACGTTGCTTGTCGTGAATTCAATGAAGATTGGGGCACTGGAAAATATTGTCTATCTGTTTCTGTCTGAAATAAATGAATTGCCAACAGAACGGAAATTCCTGCTGAACGATGACTTGCTGAATGACCTAGCATTTTTGGTGGACATCACGTCATATTTAAACTCTTTAAATGCGAGGATCCAGGGGGGAAAACAAACTATTCACACATTTGTGTGACAATATTTCTTCATTTAAAATGAGACTACGACTGTTTATCGGATAGCTGACTGAGGGGACTTTAGAGGCATTTCTAACTCAGAAGACTCTTGTGGTGGAAAACAAATGTGACTTATTACAGTACAAAGTAAAAGTTGAAAGTCTTCTGGATATCTTTCAATCGAGATTTCAAGAGTTCACAACAGAGGAGGATAATGTTGCCCTCTTCATAAATCGGTTCGCATTTCCTGATTCCACGCTCTGTCAATTACAGCAAAACCTTCAGCACAAAGTAATTGATTTGAAACGCAATTCTGAATGAGACGTAAATTTCTGGAGCTGCCTGCTTCACCTTCAGCAGATCATATGGTTTCATTCTGGCGACTATTGCCTGTCGAACACTTTGAATACCTGCTTTCATTCGCCCAGAGATACATTTGTCGTTTTGGTTCACAGATGCGAGCAGTCATTTTCCGCAATGACCGTTATTTAAAAAAAAAAGCACCATTCCAGACTCACCGACACTAACCTAGCTGCGCTTATGACTTTGACGCCGAAGTTGAATGTGAAGTGAAAACGTGGTTTAGAAAACAAAGCACACAATTATATGAGGCCGGTTTGGGAGGACTGATAAAAGATTGATAAGAATGATATTGCACGGATTTTATAATTTTATGACGGTTGTTACCCGTTTAACTACCGAAAATAGTAAATATTGCCCTCTGCTTGAAAAGCTTGGAAACTACTGTTCTAGGTTAAAAGTTGTTAATATCGTAGCAGACCATGTTGTATTATATATCAAATTAAAGAGCGTTGCATAAGGAAACCTACTGTGTATAAGCCCATGGCAGACGCGGGAAGTCGCTAGAGACGATTAATCATCCATGGCAATTAATCTGTTAAAGCTAGGTTGGCAATCATGACCGTACACGCATATTGACGCCGGAAATTAGATGATCCAAAATAGGTGCAGATGTGGTTATGAAACTATCAGAGGAAACAAATCAGGCCTAGATCAAACGAGAACGGTGATATTATTCATATTATTTTTGTTTTTGTTATTGTTATTATTATTTCATACATCGTGTTGTTATTGTTATTAGTATTGCTGTTGTTGTGACTGCTATTATTCATTCATTGGCACCTTGCCGTCTTGACAGACGATAGTTTGTGCTTTAAAAAGGCATAATAACTTTTACCTATGGCGGTAGCGAATGTGACTGTCAGAGTCCACAGTACGGCAGTGATGCAGTGACATCGTTACGCCGCCAGGTGACTCAGTCCCTAGCAGGGATGAAGGAACTTCGTTACGCCGCCAGGCGAACGGTAGTCACCTGCCTGCGAAGTTGCCGGCTGGCGAGACGGCCAGCGGTCACACCAAGGACGCACGCATGTCTCGTGAAGCCACCTCAGGTGAGGAGGCGAGTTCCAAACCATAGGCAGACAGCTCTGGAACGTGGACTGAACAGGACGCATGTTGCGAGAAAGGTTTCTGTGGCCGAATGTCGAGTGCCTGGACATCTTGAGAGTCAGACTGTGTGCTGTATGGTGGATGTAAGTGTATTGAAGTATCCAGTATATATTGTTGTGATCATCGTACTGTATATGATCTGTAATTAAATCCGTTGAACGTTGTGTCGTTGAGTCTTGAGTCAAATCACGTTGTACTTGTACTGTCCCACATGTGTTAGGTAGCGAGCCAGGTGTATGACCCTGACATGTGTGGACGTGGGGGGGGGGGGGGGGGGGCAATCGTCCAGCTTTAAAATGAACATATTTATGTGATAAATGTTTAGAACTAGAGGTTGTGAACTTAGAATTTTTGTTAAAATTGTTTGTACATGTAAAAGTGATCATGGAAGGCTCATTTTGAATTATTGCTACATTGTGTAAACATGGAGACTAGTTGTAAACGTACAGTGCATTCATATTGTTTGATCGTGTAAACGTGTAAAACATTCGTGATTGTCAAATTTGTGTCACCGTTTTGACCTTGTCGACATTGTGATCTTGTCGCCATTGTGACCTTGTCGCCATCTTGTAAACTTGATGTCTATGTCATTACTGAATGTCATCTTGATGTAAGTGATGTGTCATCAATGTTATAACGTGTTGAGATACATTTAGATTGTCTTTGTGGATTGAGTTTGTGGAAAGCAGAGAGTTTTGAAAGAAAGTGACTTGTGTTGAAAAAAAAAATTGTTGACAGACAAACTTACGACATACAATTATACTCAACGCCATACAAACCTACTCAATACTTAGTGACAAGCAGGCACACACCAACAAATAGACGCTAATTTATTTCCTCCAAAACAAAGCAGGGTTTTTCCGTACCATCCGAAACCGTGCGCGTAGAGGTCATTTGTGATTCGAAGTGACGACCCTACAGTTTCCTAGCCCGATTTCCAACCATTCTTCACCGCATCCAGGGCACTTGAGTATATTTTTCTTTCCATTTACTTTAAGGATGCAATTTTAGGCACATATTGCATAAAGGAAAATTGTAAATTGTTTATTGTACTAACCACTTATAACTAGTATTACATTGACATTTTTCATCATGTCTTCATTATTTGATTTCATTGATATGGGGTTAAAGTTGAAGTTAACAGGTGATGAGTTAACAAAATGGAGTGAGAACAAATACGCTGAATACCTACTAGTACAGGAGAAAGCTTCTGAAAGCGATGAACGAGCAGCTGAAAGAGCATTAAAACAGGCAGAGACTGAAAGGGCTGCCAAGCAATTAGAGGCAGATACAGCCTTAAAGCATGCAGAAATGGCTGCAAAGACAAAGCAAGCTGAGATAGATAGTGAACTCAAGAAAGCAGAAATAGCAGCTCAGAGTAAGAGAGAAGAACTAGAGTTACAGTTAAAGTTAAAACAACTAGATACTGAGACTGCTATCAATAAAGAGTATAAGAAATCTGAGAGACTGGAGAAAGAAAACCAGTACAAGAAATATCAGGGTATTGTACGTAATTACACCTCGGGTGACTGCATTGCAGCCTTTACCCAAAATTTTGAAACTTTAATGGAACATTACCAAGTTCCACTGTCTGAATGGAATATTGTGTATATGAGGAGTTTATCAGGGGAACCTCTTAAAGTCATTGAGACTATTCCCAAAGACCTCAGGAAAGACTACCATTATCTTAAATCAAAGATAATGGCACATTTTATGTTAGATGAAGCAGGTTACAGAGAACAGTTCAGCAAGTTGAGCCCAAAACCGACTCAAACGTTATCTGACTACCACTGCTTAGTCCGAGATATATTCACCAAATGGACTTCAGCAGCCAAAATTGACAGAAATTATGATAGATTAGAAGATCTAATCATCATAGACAAAATAATTTCATCCATTCCACCAAAATTTTCCAAATTTTTGCAGGTTATTGAATGCACTAGTATAGATGAGATTGATAGACGAGGTACGGCGTATTACACCGCCAACAAACACTGTTTTGTGACAGAATCTACGGACATTGATTTTGTAGCTGCGGCTAATTTTGACAAACCCTATAGTAGGCAGAAACCTCATAGGCCTACCTCTGAGAAATTTAAGCACTGTATTCATTGTAAAGTTTCACATCAGCAGAATGAAATGTGCGATAAAAACCCAAAATATGATATTTATCTACGAGATATGATAAACAGACGAGATCATGAGCGTAGATCTTTCAGGTCTGTGCGTAAATGTTATCTTTGTAAAGCGCATGGACACCATCGCAAGGATTGTAAAGGTAGACAAATGATCAACGAGGCAAATGCCGCCTTGTCAAACAGTTCAGAGTCAGAAGAAGAAGAATCAGAGAAACATCCTGTGAACTCAGCACAGACTTTTGACATGTATAACACCTTATGTACTGTTTGTAACACCTTCTATGAAGATGGTATTTTAACGTGTGGTCACGCCATCCCTATTGCCAATGAAGAAGCTAATTTGGTAGTAGATTCAAAAGGCAAGATAATCGTCCATCACGGATATGTGAACGGCAAGTCTGCTACAGTTCTTCGAGATACCGGCAGTTCACTTATTGGCCTTAAGAGAACGTTCATAATGCCTACAGACTATACAGGCAGTCACGTAACATGCAGAACATTCTCAGGCAATATTGAGAGATACCCATTAGCATGGGCATATATTCAAACACCTTTCCTCACTGGGAAAGTAAAGTGCGCTGCGTTAACAAGCCCAGTGTGTGATGTAATAATTGGAAATTTGCCAGAGGTGAATGATAAACCTCATAACATAACATCTGTGTGTATTGATGATAACATAACATCACCATCCAATGTCATCATTGATAATGTCACACCACCTATTGAATGTATGGTAGCTAATGTAGCACTAAGTTCTCATCATATCATTGACAACATTGTTTCATCACCATCTGACATCATTGATTGTGTGAACGCAGTAACCAGATCTACTGCTAGAGTGCAAGATGAAAGTAATCAAACTGAGGCTATTCAGTCACTTAGCCCAGTATCACTACCTACTAACACCATGAAGGAAACTTTTGTAACAGCTCAAAAGGCTGACCCTTCATTGGTAAAATATTTTAATCTGATCGGCCAAAAGCCAAAGGTAACCAAGAATGCAAAATGGCATTTTGCTTTGAAAAATGATATCCTCACCAGGTATTATACCAGAGGTGACAACACCACAGAGCAAACTGTTTTGCCAACTAGTTATCGTAAGCAAGCCTTACATCTTGCCCACGATATACCTCTTGCAGGGCATATGGCATATGTTAAGACCAGATCTAGATTATTAACACAGTTTCATTGGCACAAATTTTGCAATGACATTAAAGAATATTGCAGAAGTTGTGACACCTGCCAGAAACTGATTAAAAAAGGTAAACACCCACAGGCAAAGTTGCAAGTCACTGACTTAGCCAGTCGACCTTTTGAAAAACTATCTGTTGACATAGTGGGCCCTCTCAATCATACAATAACTAAAGGGAATAAATATATTCTAACTGTTGTTGATCAATGTAGTCGCTGGCCGGAAGCTATTCCGCTAAAGAACATAACTGCCAATGATATAATGGAAGTATTCTTCCATATTTTTTCTCGGATAGGATTTCCAGACACTATCCAATCTGATAGGGGTACTCAGTTTATCGCCGCATCTACCCAAGCGTTCACCAGAATGTTGGGAGTGAAGCAATGTTTCAATTGACCATACCATCCTCACTCAAGTGGAATCGTGGAAAAGTTTAACGGCGATCTGAAGCACATGCTTGCAAAAGTCACGCAAGAACACCCTAATAACTGGGATGTATATCTACCAGGTCAGTCAGGTCTTAGTCAGATATGACTGAGCTACCGTATAACAGTAGACGGTACTACCTGGTTTCTGTTAGCGCCGAGCGTTGGGCGGCGCTTACCAAACCCGACACCCCACATTGTGCCAACGGCTTCGGGCGGAAGAGCGCAATTGGGAGAGTACACGCTTTACCCTGGTGCGAGGAAATGCAAGCTAAAGACAAAATTGTCATGGCAGGGCAGACCAGGCCCTAAGCCTTGGTTGGCGACTGGTCTAGGATCGAAGCTCCAACAGGCGGACAGTTAGAGCATTGCTTTGCTGATCCGGCAGCTTCTGCAGCTTGTCTTGTTCCAGATGTAGGGGTGTTACCTTTCCTCTGGAGTGAACTAGGCAGGCCGAGAGAGGGATCATGCTGCATGGGCAACACATGATCTCTATATTTTAGCCCAGGCTTTGTGCTATGGAGAGGCAATAACTCCATCCCTGGTCTTAACTGGTCTCGGAATCAAAGCGAGAGGCAACTGTTACGGGTTATAAGTCCTTGTCAGTTGGCGTAGACATGGGGCGCCACGCGTTGCCTCTGACGGTGGGAGAAACCTATAGGTGTCACTGATCAGCTACCGCCCGCCTCAAGCTGGGCAGCCCCCAGCCAATTGGGTGCTGATCCGCCACAGCCTGCCTGCTTCAATGGGTGCTTGGGGCTAGGACAAAATCTGAATCACAGGCTGTAAAACCAATGCACCAGGTACAAACAAAAATATAAATAGAAACCTCAAGCTACGGCTTGCAACCTGGAACGTGAGAACCATGTGTCCAGGATTTTCCACTGACTTGACCAATATTGACGATGTGAGAAAAACGGCTGTGATTGATGCCGAACTCAATCGTCTTAACATTGATATTGCTGGCCTGCAGGAGACTCGCCTCGCTGAGGAAGGGTCACTCAGGGAAAACAACTACACCTTTTTCTGGAAGGGTAAAGGGCAGGCAGAAAAAAGGCAACACGGTGTGGGCTTTGCAGTGAAGAATTCGCTACTGGGAATGATTGAAATTCCAGCAGGAGGAAATGAAAGACTATTATCCCTGCGCTTGGCAACCTCTTGTGGGTTTGCCACCATTATTACTGCATATGCACCGACACTCGATTCCTCTGATGATGTGAAGGATTTGTTCTATGAGGAGTTAGACTCTGTAATTAAGGCAGTTCCAAAATCCGACTACATTTATATGCTCGGTGATTTCAATGCTCGTGTGGGCAAGGACTCGAGTTCATGGCCAGTGTGCCTTGGAAAATACAACATCGGTCGCATGAATGAAAATGGGCAAAGGCTGCTGGAGCATTGCACCAGTAATGACCTATGTATTACAAACTCTTTTTTTAAAACAAAAGAGATGCATAAGGTCACATGGAAACATCCAAGATCCGGCCATTGGCACCAGCTGGACTTCATCATCACACGGAGACAACATCTGAACCATATATCATTGACTCGTAGTTACCACAGTGCTGACTGTGATACGGATCATTCTTTGGTTGTTGCAAGGGTTAGACTGAGACCAAAGAGAATCTACACAGCTAAACACAAATCTAGCCCCAGGATTAATATTATTAACACTCATGATCCTGAAAAGTGCTTTCAGTTTCAACAGCAACTTGAAGACGCTTTCACTGATACACCAGAAAATTGTACAGTAAATGAAAAGTGGGGTCAAATTAAGGAAACTCTTTGTAAAACTGCCGTAAGGGTTTACGACACAGTGGATCATAAGAGGCAGGACTGGTTTGCGACCAACAGCGAGACTCTGCAGCCCTTGATTGATAAGAAGAAGAAAGCTCTCTTAAGAAACAAGGAAAGACCAACGCGTAACACTCTGAGTGAGCTAAGGCAAGCTAGGAAGGATGTGCAAAAGGCTGCCAGGCAGTGTGCAAATGATTATTGGATCAAGTTATGTGAATCCATTCAAATCGCAAGTGATAAGGGAGACATAAGAAGCATGTATGAAGGAATAAAGAAAGCCTGTGGTCCAGTGATCAAAAGAAGTGCACCATTGAAAACCTTGACTGGAAAAGTCATCACTGATAAGAAACAGCAGATGGACAGATGGGTAGAGCACTATTTGGAGCTTTACTCAAGTGAGACCAAACTAGCGGATAATGCCCTCAACGCCATAGAGGCTCTACCAACTCTTGACCACCTGGACACACTTCCCACCATAACAGAAGTTAAGTGTGCTATAAATGAACTTGCATCTGGCAAGGCTCCAGGTAAGGATGGGATTCCAATAGAGGTTATCAGGAGTGGGCAAGACACACTCACTATACAGATCCACCAGCTAATAGAGCTATGCTGGCGTGAAGGACAAGTCCCACAGGATTTCAAAGATTCAAGCATCATAACACTGTACAAGAACAAGGGCGATCGGAGCGACTGCAACAACTATAGGGGTATCTCACTTCTGTGTATTGTTGGAAAAGTATTTGCCAGAATTGTTCTGCGCAGACTTCAAGTCCTAGGAGATCAAGTCTTCCCCGAATCACAGTGTGGCTTTCGACAGAACCGGTCAACCACTATTATGATATTCTCATTGCGACAAATGCAAGAAAAATGCCGTGAACAGAATCAACCACTGTTTATTGCCTTCATCGACCTCACAAAGGCATTTGATTTGGTCAGTCGTGAGGGTCTGTTCAAGGCACTAAAGAAGATTGGCTGCCCACCAACTCTTCTGTCCATTGTGGAATCGTTCCACACAGGCATGAAGGGTATAATCAAGTTTGATGGTGCAACTTCTGAAGAATTTGAAATCAAGAGTGGAGTTAAGCAAGGTTGTGTACTAGCTCCCACCCTCATTGGAATATACTTTTCACTTCTACTGAAATATGCATTTCGTGATCAGGATGGTGGTATATACATTCACTCACGCTCAGATGGCGGCCTCTACAATGCTCAGAGATTGAAGGCTAAGATCAAAATTAGGAGGGTACTGATCAGAAAGTTGCTTTTTGCAGATGATGCTGCAGTTACGACCCACTCTGAGGAAGAATTGCAATGTCTACTATATGCATTCTCCAATGCTTGTTCTGAATTTGGTTTAACAATTAGCAAAAAGAAGACACATATTATGTCACAAGGTGCACATGGGGTACAATCAATCTTTATTGACGACGCCGAACTAGAGATAGTAGACCATTTTACATATCTAGGATCAGTGGTAAATAGCAAATTATCCCTAGATCAGGAAATCAACATCCGGATTGGTAAGGCAGCAACAACAATGAACAGGTTAAGAAAAAGAGTCTGGGAGAACAGGAAGCTTACTGCCAAAACAAAAGTCCTTGTCTATCAAGCCTGTGTCCTTAGTACTCTTCTCTATGGCAGTGAAACCTGGACAACTTACTCACACCAAGAGAACAATTTAAACTGCTTTCATATGCGGTGTCTGCGAAGAATTCTTGGTATTAAGTGGCAAGACAAAATCACAAATACTGAAGTATTGGAAAGATCAGGTTGTGTGACAGTTTATTCCATGCTCAGTCTTCGTAGACTTAGATGGATAGGACATCTTAGGAGGATGGATGTTGGTAGAATACCAAAGGATATCTTTTTTGGTGAATTACAGATGGGTAAGAGATCTCAGGGTCGGCCTCTACTACGATACAAAGATGTGTGTAAGCGGGACATGATTGATACAGGCATTGATAATGCACATTGGGAGCAAGTCGCCGCTGAACGTGTTGCATGGAGGGCAAATATCAGAAATGGAATAAAGTCAAAGGAGAAAATTATTGCAGAAAAGTCACACACCAAGCGTTTGAGACGTAAGATGGTGCATGATGGTGGAAATGACCACGTGTTCACATGCACCCACTGTGAACGGACATTTACAGCGCAAATTGGCCTTATCAGTCACACTCGCTACCGCCATAGTTAAAAGTTATTATGCCTTTTTAAAGCACAAACTATCGTCTGTCAAGACGGCAAGGTGCCAATGATATCTACTAGCTATTCTTTTTGCTTATCGCGAGGTACCACATTCTAGTACCGGTTTCTCTCCTTTTGAACTTATTTATGGTGCCAAACCACGTGGCCCATTGACTATTTATCACCAAATGTTAACTGAATCTACTCCAGTACTTAAACCCATATGATCATACGTATATGTTACATCATGGCGTGAAAGAATCATCAAATCATGTACGATTGCAAAGAATGCACTAAAATTATCTGGTGCTACTTAAAGACAGTATGCTGACAAAGGAAACAGAACAATAACTTTGACACCTGGACAGGACGTTCTTCTTCTGTTACCTAGTGACCGACACTTATTGACTGATTCTTGGCAGGGACCTTTTAAAGTGACAAGACAGATTTCACCTGTAGACTATGAGATCCTAATAAAAGACAAACACAAAATATTTCACATAAATATGCTAAGACCATACCATAACAGAGACAACGAACAAGACGATACGACAGCTTGTACAGTGATAATAGATCACGAAGATGACGAGGTTAGTGACGAAATTCCAACACCTACATTAGACACGACAGACTGCTTGAAGGATATCAAGATCAATCCAAAGCTAACTCAAGCAGAAACAGATAGTTTAAAACACCTAATACAACAGTACAACACCATTTTCTCCAACAACCCAGGACAAACAGAATTAGTACAGCATCACATCACACTCACATCAAACACACCCATACGATGCAGACCATACAACATCCCATTACATTACAAAGAACATTTACATCAGGAGATCATCAACCTAGAAAAGAATAACATCATAAGACGATCCCAATCAGACTTCTCATCTCCCATGGTCATTGTACGCAAAAAGGACAATACAATAAGACTGTGTATCGACTATCGAAAGCTAAATAAAATAACTGTTCTAGATTTGGAGCCAATGGCAAACGCTGACGATCTTCTGACAGAACTGACAGACGCTAGATTCTTCACGAAGATAGATATGACTAAAGGATATTATCAGATAGAAGTAGACGAACAGAGCAGACATCTGACAGCTTTTGCCACACCTTGGGGACTGTACGAATGGTGCAAACTTCCATTTGGGCTAGTCAACGCCCCAGCCACATTCGTACGTATGACACGACTTCTTCTTGTAGACATTCCTAACATAATCTGCTATATCGACGACATCTGTGTTCACACAGAGACAATGACAGAGCACATAAAGACATTAGAACTGACATTTGAACGCATCAGACAGCACGGACTGACAGTAAAGCCTTCGAAAGTAGACATGGCCTACCCTGAAATATCCTTTTTGGGATACAAAATATCCAATGGCTTTGTCACGACAGACGATAACATTGTGTCCAAGATTCTAAAACTATCACTTCCGACTACAAAGAAACAAGTCAGAAGTTTGTTAGGACTGATAAATTATTACCGCCAGTTTATTCCGGACTTTTCCGAACTAACCGAAGTATTCACTAACTTACTAACTAAAGATAAGCCGGAGAAAATTGTAAGCAATGAATGCCTAAAATTAGCATTCTCTAAAGTATTAGCTTGTTTTTCTGATAACAGCTTACACAATCCCATCCTGAAATTGCCCAATATCCATTTACCTTTCAGATTAAGAACAGATGCGAGCTCCGTCGCGATTGGAGCAGTCTTGCTGCAAGAGCACAACAACATCCTCCATCCTGTGTATTTCGTATCCAGAAAGCTGAAACCGAGAGAACGGGCGTGGTCAATACCTCAGTTGGAAGCCCTAGCTTTAGTGGTAGGTATTACAAAATTGTCTAGATTTCTTCTAGGACGCCATTTTATCGTGGAATCTGACAGCAGTCCGTTGCGATTCATAAATTCTGGGGTACCATCAAACCATATGATAGCCCGTTGGTCTTTGAAACTCCAAGACTACAGCTTCGAGGTCCGACATATTCCAGGCCGAACCAATACGATCGCCGATTTGTTGTCCCGTTGTCCGACCGACCCATTGAGCAACAAAGTCTGAGTGCAGTGTAAAATACTCAGATCAACACAGCCATCTATCAGTGAATAAGTTGTTCATTCACAAAAGCTGTGTAATGTCTACATTGTGATAGGGGTTACTCCCACAGTATATAATGTTCTTATTTTATTACTAAATGTAGTGATTGTCGTGTATAATTGTGTAGTGTGTGGTAGAAAGCAAATTTTAATTGTACATATTCTGTAACAAGAACATTGCCACATTCGCTCAAGACTTACCGTAAGCGAACTATCCATTGTGACAGTGGCATATCCGTGTAGAATCTTCCAGAGATATTTTAACATCCATGTGTGAAAGTGTGACATGAACAGTTGACAGCTACACCATTGCAGTTTAATCTAAATCCAGAAGGTTTATAAGAAAACATCCAACGCATGAACTGTAAGAACAGTATACCGTCCGTATCTACATCAAACCGGAACAGGTGTGTTCTACAAGTTGTAACATCGATTACTTAGTGTTCGTGTGTACTTCCGGATTATGTTGTAATTTAGAGTAAAACTAGCAGACGACACATGAAAGTTTAAAAAGCTTTGACGATTCTAAAATCTTTAGGAATCTATAAAATTGAATACACGAATTGTGTGTTTATATATTTAGGTAGTGTAATCTTAGAATCATATCTTGATTAGTGTATTCATACTAGCGACTTTTTCTCGTTAGGGTGGAAAAACGTCAAGCGATGACACTAAGAAATAAAATAATTATTGTAAATTATTATATGCCATAAATGTTTGAAATTATTCCCCTTTCTTTTAGTTGCTATTACATCCTTACACAAAGGGCCATAATTTGAAATGTATAATGTAATGTGTTATATAAAAATAGCCATGTGTTTGCCAGATTTTGAACTCATCAGGTAGGCATTTACTGGGCATGGCAAAGGGTTGCAGACATTGCAGACCAACACAAGAGTCCTGGCCAAATGAGGTCGGGGTTTGAGTGTTTTATGTGACTTATTTAAAAGCCACATTTCGGTCTAGCTAGATGGTTTTTGTCTCAAGAACCATATTATTATTTTCTTTTCAAATGCTGCGAGGTAGATGCGTGAAGCTGGAACTACCGATCTGACTGGGTCATTAATGCAATTAAGGTAATCAGCCATCGAGATGATGAAACCTGACAGGTGTTAAAAGTTGAACACCACATGTCGTTGAATATAACTTCCATTGATTATATGTTTTCTATGGCAGATGTGTATTTTCTATGTATTATGATACCAATGTATATAAGCAACATAAGGGTTGACTCTGACAAGGGTTAAGGTACTAACCCAGTATGTATATATATTAGACATGAAAGATGACGTCTTTCATGGAGTTGCCGGGGGAGCGTCTCAGAGTCCACAGTACGGCAGTGATGCAGTGACATCGTTACGCCGCCAGGTGACTCAGTCCCTAGCAGGGATGAAGGAACTTCGTTACGCCGCCAGGCGATCGGTAGTCACCTGCCTACGAAGTTGCAGGCTGGCGAGACGGCCAGCGGTCACACCAAGGACGCACGCATGTCTCGTGAAGCCACCTCAGGTGAGGAGGCGAGTTCCAAACCATAGGCAGACATCTCTGGGACGTGGACTGAACAGGACGCATGTTGCGAGAAAGGTTTCTGTGGCCGAATGTCGAGTGCCTGGACATCTTGAGAGTCAGACTGTGTGCTGTATGGTGGATGTAAGTGTATTAAAGTATCCAGTATATATTGTTGTGATCATCGTACTGTATATGATCTGTAATTAAATCCGTTGAACGTTGTGTCGTTGAGTCTTGAGTCAAATCACGTTGTACTTGTACTGTCCCACATGTGTTAGGTAGCGAGCCAGGTGTAAGACCCTGACATGACTGATAAGGCCAATTCGCGCTGTAAATGTCCGTTCACAGTGGGTGCATGTGAACACGTGGTCATTTCCACAATCATGCACCATCTTACGTCTCACACTCTCTGTGTGTGACTTATCTGCAATGATTTTCTCCTTTGTCTTTATTCCATTTCAGATCTTTGCCCTCCACGCAACACGTTCAGCGGCGACTTGCTCCCACTGTGCATTATCAATGCCTGTATCAATCATGTCCCGCTTACATACATCTTTGTATCGTAGCAGAGGCCGACCCTGATATTTCTTACCCATCTGTAATTCACCAAAAAGATGTCCTTTGGTGTTCTACCACCATCCATCCTCCTAAGACGTCATATCCATCTAAGTCTACGAAGACTGAGCATGGAATAAACTGTCACACAACCTGATCTTTCCAATACTTCGGTATTTGTGATTCTGTCTTGCCACTTAATACCAAGAATTCTTCGCAGACACCGCATACTAAAGCTGTTTAAACGTTTCTCTTCGTGTGAGTAAGTTGTCCAGGTTTCACTGCGATAAAGAAGAGTACTAATGACACAGGCTTAATAGACAAGGACTTTTGTTTTGGCAGTAAGCTTCCTGTTATCCCAGACTCTTTTTCTTAACCTGTTCATTGTTGTTGCTGTCTTACCAATCCGGATGTTGATTTCTTGATCTAGGGTTAAGTTTCTATTTACCACTGATCCCAGATATGTAAAATGGTCTACCATCTCTAGTTCGGCATCATCAATAGAGATTGATGGTACCCCATGTACACCTTGTGACATAATCTGTGTCTTCTTTTTGCCTAATTGTTACACCAAATTCAGAACAAGCAATGGAGAAATCAGATAGTAGACATTGCAATTCTTCCACAGAGTGGGTCGTAACTGCAGTGGTATTATTATTACTATTATTATTAATAGCCGGCTCCGTGGCCGAGGAGTTAGCAGCTTTCTCCGCTAACCCCGAATACTCTCGTCACGTGACGCGACGAGAATTAGCAGTGGTTCGAATCGCAAAAGTGACTTATGAGAGTATGGAGCCGGTCGCTCAGAAAGTCGTGGCGTGTTGATGAGCGTAATCTAGCCTAGGAATCAACATACAGCTGAAAGATGCTGGTGTTGACCGCAATATCCTGAAACAGGATGGAAACGCGGAAAAAAAAAAAAAAAAAAAAAATTATTATTAATACTATTATATACTGATATTATTATTGTTATTATTATTGTTGTTATTGTATTGTTGATGCGATCGTTGTTGTTATTATTGCTGTTGATATTGCTGATGTTGATATTATTGTTATTATTGTTATTTTAGTCCTTTTGTACTGTTGTTATTGTTTTTGTTTTGTTTTGTTATTATATATGTTGTTATTGTTACTATTGTCAATGTTATCGTTGTTTTTGTGCTGTTGTTATTGTTGTTGTTATTATTATTGTTATTGTTGGTATTTCGTCGTTGCATTTGGTATCATCGTTATCATCATCATCATCAGCATATAGAATTAGTTTCACTCAGTTATTGTAAAGCACAGACTGCAAGATTCCCCCAACCATTGTGCTACTCTAGGTGTTGTTAAGACAGACTCACAACGAGAACTAGCAATTCGCATCAGAAGAGGACAGTTCACATTCTTTGGGTATGTCATGAGTGTAGCTTGTCGTCCCTGGAGGAAAGTGGACTCGACAAGCACACCTTTAATATCCTTCTAATATTGGAAGTATTGAATGACTTTTGTCTACACTCCTCCCTTCTGTCTTTCATACACTATATCCCTCTCTTTCTCTCTCTCTCTCTCCTTCATAACATACCCTGACAACAGTTTCCTCCAACAATTAATAACCTGTTTATTGTTGAAAACTATGTCAGTTGTATGTATTGAATGTGTGTATGTAGTTGTTAGTGTCTGCTAATGTGAGTGCAAGATAGGACTTTTGAACATTCGTCTCCGTGTCTCCTCTAGCATGGTCATTCGGCCAAAACATAGGACATCACACAGAATTGGAACGTTCTCACCCTGGATGCTCCGTTCAGCTTGAGTCTGGAGGTAAATCCGTTATTTGAAAAAAAAAAAACTGTTCACCACTGTATCACCGTGAAGTAATGTGATCACGGTAAGTCCCTTCATTAGACAGAGTTTTCCGTTTTTATGTTATTATAATCCATCAGTGAAAACACTTCACACCTGTCCACAGATATTTAACAGTTTTCTGAATATAGGTAAACTAGTCTATAGTTCTTCACTGTTTCGTTTAGGTGAGTACCCAATTACAATGTTTTAGCCTATTTGCTCTGCTTGAATAAAGTTCTTTCACTAAGGTTCACCAAAACCTGTTTCTTGCCATTCGTTATGTCAACCCACTCTTATTGACTGTTTAGGTTGAATATGTTATAGTGACATACTTTCACTGCATCTGTGACTTCAGGATCTTTACTCTTTACTCTTTTCTGAACAGGTCAGGAATATATATATATATATCTGAAACCTGTGGGATAATACAATCAGGTGATATGAGTCTGCTTTAAACTACTTCTTATGTGAGTGTCTTTCTCCGGCCATAATGAGAAGCCTCCGAAGAACACTCAGACATAAGACAGATGAGTGCACTACAGTCTAAACTACTCACTAATAGAAAACACTGCTAAGCACAAACATCTATATCCCTATGCTACTATTCCTCTAAATTTACAATACCTTATATAATTAATTTATGACACTCCAAGCATTGAAATCCATTAGCACACAAACACTTCTATCCCATTTCCCGGGATGATTTCTTTGCTATTTTCAGGAGACATAAATCCAGTTTGCCGTCCCTCTAGGTAGCACACACTAAACCAGAAACCCCAGTTTCTACTATTTATATTGGGCTTTCCGTTCTTCATTAGTGTTTTATGTCCATACATCAACAGTCGCATTACCCGTTTCCGTAACATCAAAAGTTCAGTGAAATCACGTATACGTCAATTGCTCGCGCTACTCTGTTCCTCCGCCGTTTCCGTCGTTCATCGCTCGTCGTACTTCAAAGAGATTACACCGTCTTCGTGTTCCCCGTTCCGATGAATTCGTGTCTCCCTCTTGTCGGCCGATAAGATCGGCAATCACTGACCTCTGCGAACACCTGTCTCTGATATTCGGTCAATAACCTTCCATTTATCCGTCTCTCAGATTGAACGACTCGATTGTTAACCCTTCTCCTATATTGCCATTAATGTTACATTAATTTTTATCTGGGAATCACTAAACTATCATCATTCTGTGACATAGGCCCCCTCTTAAGAGAGTTGACCGCGTCGACTCTTCTTCAATGTAGTTTTGATTCCTATGATCCACCATCCTATTCCTCTTCCTTTGAAGTTGGATGTCTAGATAAGAAATCCGCTCCTACATTCTCCTTACTAAGGATGTATTCCACTGTGTAGTTTTCCTATTGCAGCAACAACGCCCATCACATCCACCGTGCGTTGAGCTTCTCCGAAGTAGCTATGAACATCACGTGTTGATCATATGACTGGATCCTCACATGGCTCACCTCCTCATCCAGTAGGCGACCTCATAGACACCCTACCATACTACACATGACAGTAACTAGTGTTGGCTCATCGCTCCTGTCCATCCGGTCGACCTTCTCTCGACTTGCGTCAGTGACGGGCTCACAATACAGACGGATTGTCCCATCCTGATTGTAACACTGTTTCCATGTCCTCTTGGTTTCCCCCGGCTTTGCCTCTGGGGATGTTCCCCCTCGTCCGCGTTGGACCGAGTCGTCTTTCCCAAACCTCCTGGACTTTTGCTTCCAGGACCAACTTGGACGATATTGGATATGGTCAGCCAATCTTCGGTTGGAGTCCTGGGTATTTCTCGCCTTTCCCGACGTTACCCACCCCGTCTGAACTTGGTTACTAGTGAAAATTTCACTCTTTTCCCTTCCCTGACTTGTGATTTCCCTCCTCCCTCCGTTGGTTAAATCTGACCTATCACGTACTGTCCCATAGGTCCTCCTATGTTGTACTGGCGATCTCTGGTCTTCGTCTGGAACTGTAACCGTTTTCTTAATGGCTGCCATCACCATAAAGTGCGAAGGATTTCTCCCGGATCTCTCCTCATATTTCCTAATGAGATGTCTAGGGATATTTTTCTGATCTTCCCCGATCCGGATTTTGTAGATGTTCTTGGACACAACCTTTTCCACAGGATAAGGTCCTTTCCATCCTACTTGTAGTATATTAATCTCTTCTGGACCCCATACTTCTACTTTGTCTTCCACCTTAAGAGCTAGTTTCCTCTTACTTCGCTTGTTGGGTGGTGCTTTCTGGCACTCTGAACAAGACTTCACTAACCGGCGTACATCTCCGGTCATTCCTGGCCAGCAATAATGGCTGGAAATTTTCTGCAATGTCTCTCTAACACCCATATGTCGATTCTCGGCTATGATGTGTCCACTCTGAAGAATATGAGGACGGTGGGTCTCTGGAACCACCCAATGCTCGTGCAGGTTGTCTCCTCTCCCAGCTCTCCGATAGAGTAGTCGATTCTTCAGAACGTACTGTCCCCGTTCTGGTGGCTCAGCACTTCTTTGCAGCTTCCTTTAGCAAGGATGCCACGTAGTATCCTTCCTCTGGGCAGTATGCAATTCCCTTAGCACCGAGTTGTCGCATAGTGTCTCTGCCTCTTCTTTCTTCCCTTGAGATCCACTGGTTAATGTTCCCCTATGGGCGGGCTGTTTGGGCACCCCCAAGAACACATATTTCGTGCCAATGATTACGGGAAATAGGGAGTCAGCTAATACAGCTGCAGGAATAATGCCCGTTACGTACCTGGACTTAATCTCCACCTTGGCTATTGGCAGCGTCATGGTAACTGCACTCTTCATTGCCTGCTGTATCTCAATGGTCTCCCCTGTAAGTTGGTCTGGGCGTACCAAGCTGGCGTCCACCACCGCTTCCCCATCCAAACCGGTATCGTAGAGACAAACAGCCTGCTGGCCATTGACTTCAATCAGTTCGACCACAGGTGGCCTCTCTTGGTCCGGAGTGTCTTCCATCTCCTTGACCGTTTCCTTGCCTTCCTCTTTTGATTCCTCGAGGTTGTTTATGCAATTGGCGTCTTCTGCCTTGCCTCTGCAGTCCACAGTATTATGTGTTTTCGACCGGCAGTGTGTGCACCATTTTCCCTTCCAAGGTTTCCGTGTGTCCTGTTTGTTCCTAGCTCCTTCGCCGACCTCAGCCTTGTCTGTGATCACCGTCGTAGGAGTCACTGTGCATGCTGCGAAGTAAGAACTTTTAGGTTTCGATCTGCAGTCCTTCGTGTTGTGAGAGGGCGACTTGCAGATTGAACACCACTTCTCGTACCACGGTCGTTTCGCTGGAGAATTCGAGGTGTTCTGGTTTCCTTCCTTCACCTTCTCTGAACTCTCCATTGACGGCTTTATATAAGGTTCCACTTTTTCTCCTTCCCAGTTCTTAGGTTTCTTTTTCTCTTGTTTCTCCTGACTTTTTGTTGGTTGTATATTGGTTTCTTTAGCTTCCCCATGGACTTCTATGAATCTTTCCGCCACTTTATTCACAACATCCAGCCGTTCCGCCCCTTGTTCTCCTAAAAATGTCTTCAGTGGTTCTGACATTTGCTGTCGCATCTGATCGACCACCATTATTTCTTCCAGACTCTCATAGTCCCTCTTGAACTCTGCCAAGTCCATCCATTTCTGGAGATATGATGTCAGCCTCAGACTGTAGGCGGCGAATAGCTCTCCCGGCTCTCTTCTGGACGATCGAAACTTCTTCCGATACGTTTGTGCTTTGATTTCAAAATGCTTCATCAAAGCGGCTTTTAATTCCTCGTAATGATTTTCATGTCCTGGTGGTAGGCGTGTATAAACCTCGTATCCCGTTCCTCGTAAGGCGTGGGATAATTTAAGAGCCCATCTGCTTCTATCCAGTCCCATAGCTGCTGCCATTGCCTCAAAGCGATTCGCAAAGTTGTCAAATTTTTCTTTAGACTCATCATAAACAGCTAAGGGAAAGTTCATGGCATGGTAGCTAGATCCACCCATGTTGGTTGAACCATGTAACGATGATCCGCCTTTCCGCGTCATCTATCTCTCCCTTAGTTTGTGTTTTGAGTTCTAGCTCTTTCATGCGGTATTCATGTTCTCTGGTCTTGTTGGCCTCTTCTGCTTCCATCTCGGCTTTCGATCTTCTCGTTCTGCTTGACGAATTTCTCGCTCCCTTTCCTGTATGTAATCATTTAAGTCCGAACCAGATAACCCAATTTCCTCTCCGTTTGCCCTCAAGGCAGTAAAGAATTACTTACTATAGAAATATATTCTATTATAAATCTCTATTATCTATGTCTATCTAATTTATATATTATCTATGACACCACACAATACAATACAACCACTCTCTCCATCAATAGAGAAGATATAGGATAAAGACTTATGTAGACGTGTGACCGTGTGACTAGGTATGTAATGTGTCTTATCACCTATCCACATTCACCCTGTCCGAATCTTTCTCACTGTAAGGTCCCCAACATTAATGTAATGTCTCTAACCTAAATGCACTGGCACCATATATCCAATGGACGTCCTTCCATTAAAAGTCATCAATGTATACTTATATTTATATTCCAATAAGTTTGTCCCAACATGCAGGTACTCCGCTATGCCTGTGCCAATATGCAGGTACCCCTCTATGCATACGCCCTGTTATGCCTCCAGTTCATGTGGGTATTATGTATTACCCCGCTCGCTCCACCATTTAATGTAGCTTGTCGTCCCTGGAGGAAAGTGGACTTGACAAGCACACCTTTAATATCCTTCTAATATTGGACGTATTGAATGACTTTTGTCTACACTCCTCCCTTCTGTCTTTCATACACTATATCCCTCTCTTTCCCCCTCTCTCTCTCTTTCTCTCCTTCATAACATACCCTGACAACAGTTTCCTCCAACAATTAATAACCTGTTTATTGTTGAAAACTATGTCAGTTGTATGTATTGAATGCGTATATGTAGTTGTTAGTGTCTGCTAATGTGAGTGCAAGATAGGACTTTTGAACATTCGTCTCCGTGTCTCCTCTAGCATGGTCATTCGGCCAAAACATAGGACATCACACAAAATTAGAACGTTCTCACCCTGGATGCTCCGTTCAGCTTGAGTCTGGAGGTAAATCCGTTATTTTAAAAAAAACAACTGTTCACCACTGTATCACCGTAAAGTAATGTGATCACGGTAAGTCCCTTCATTAGACAGAGTTTTCCGTTTTTATGTTATTATAATCCATCAGTGAAAACACCTCACACCTGTCCACAGTTATTTAACCGTTTTCTGTATATAGGTAAACTAGTCTATAGTTCTTCACTGTTTCGTTTAGGCGAGTACCCAATTACAATGTTTTAGCCTATTTGCTCTGCTTGAATAAAGTTCTTTCACTAAGGTTCACCAAAACCTGTTTCTTGCCATTCGTTATGTCAACCCACTCTTATTGACTGTTTAGGTTGAATATGCTATAGTGACATACTTTCACTGCACCTGTAACTTCAGGATCTTTACTCTTTACTCTTTTCTGAACAGGTCAGGAATATATATATATATATCTGAAACCTGTGGGATAATACAATCAGGTGATATGAGTCTGCTTTAAACTACTTCTTATGTGAGTGTCTTTCTCCGGCCATAATGAGAAGCCTCCGAAGAACACTCAGACATAAGACAGATGAGTGCACTACAGTCTAAACTACTCACTAATAGAAAACACTGCTAAGCACAAACATCTATATCCCTATGCTACTATTCCTCTAAGTTTACAATACCTTATATAATTAATTTATGACACTCCAAGCATTGAAATCCATTAGCACACAAACACTTCTATCCCATTTCCCGGGATGATTTCTTTGCTATTTTCAGGAGACATAAATCCAGTTTGCCGTCCCTCTAGGTAGCACACACTAAACCAGAAACCCCAGTTTCTACTATTTATATTGGGCTTTCCGTTCTTCGTTAGTGTTTGATGTCCATACATCAACAGTCGCTTTGCCGTTTCCGTAAAATCAAAAGTTCAGTGAAATCACGTATACGTCAATTGCTCGCGCTACTCTGTTCCTCCGCTGTTTCCGTCGTTTATCGCTCGTCGTACTTCAAAGAGATTACACCGTCTTCGTGTTCCCCGTTCCGATGTATTCGTGTCTCCCTCTTGTCGGCCGATAAGATCGGCAGTCACTGACCTCTGCGAACACCTGTCTCTGATATTCGGTCAATAACCTTCCATTTATCCGTCTCTCAGATTGAACGACTCGATTGTTAACCCTTCTCCTATATTGCCAATAATGTTACATTAATTTTTATCTGGGAATCACTAAACTATCATCATTCTGTGACAATGAGAAGTAGAAACAATAGGGCATGTTGTCACAACGGGAAAGCTGGATGGTATGTAAGTCAGGGGGAGAACAAGAGAGTAAATACTGGACAGTTTGACATCATTAGACAAACATGGCCGTCAACGGCATATGGCATGGACTACAGGAAGAAGAAGACACATGCAAAGTTCATAATACAATTTAGTTGGATGGAACTGTGAACAAACATGTCTATCCAAGAAGAACTCAGAATTGTGAAACAAAAAAATGGCTTTTAAGGTAAACAAAAATGAGAAAATGAAATTCAAAAACAACGTATTCCATGGTGAATTTAAACACAGAAGCCACAAACAATATGTGGCACGACTGATTGCCAGGTATATTGCGCTGCATATCGTCAGGTGCTGAGGCATGATGGGGGAAATTTGCCAGGTAAGAAATCGTGTCACATATTGTTTGTGGCTTCTGTGTTTAAAGAAAATGAAATGTTTTGGAGATGTATAAAAACATGGGCAGTCTGTGTGATCTTGGGGATTTGTACACTAATAAATTATTTTCTTTGTCTCCCTTGTTCCTTAACAGCATCATTTCAAGTTGTTTCCCTTGATATGTTGAATTTTTATTATGCAGATTTCTATATTTTTACCTATGAAACATTACAATGATTGAAATTAGATGCAATTTTCATGCGAGAAATAAAGGCTGCAGAAGGATATAACAATAGAAAATAAAAATACGTATGTGTAACTCCTGCGAAAAAGTGAGATATTCTAAACACGGACACAGTGTACATACACACATTACAACGATCTCCAAAATGGTGAACATAAATTTAAAACTTTAAAAAAGGGGGGGGGGGGTAATAACATATAAATAAAATAAATATAAATATACTACGACACAATGAGAGAAGCGAAAGTTGGCACTGGGGTTCATTTGTACCCCGAGGTAGTTCCAGGGTTAAAAGTTTGTTAAAATGGCAGCAGACAATTTGTAATATATATCAAATTAAACAGCGTTGAATAAGGAAAACTACTGTGTATAAGTCTATGGCAGATGCAGGAAGTCGCTTAAAACGATTAATCATCCCATGGCACGTAATCAGTTAAACCTGAGATGGCGACCATGACCGTACACGCTTGATTGCGCCGGAGATGAGGATGCCGATTGTGTCATCACCGCTTCACCACGGAGACTACACGATCCCCATACTTGAATCAGGTCGGTGTTCTTTAAACAGTTACTCCATATTGCCTAGCCATCAAAATATCTATCTTTCTGCCTTCTCTTGCTTTCTTTCAGTCATGATTCTCAATTTACAGAACATACACAATATGACAATGTAATAATATAACACTAAATCAGACGAGAAAGGTCATATTGGATTGGCCAAACTAGAGACATGTCTGGTCATGGACCTACCAGAGGAAACAATTCAGGGCTAGACCAAACGAGAACGGTCCAGCAGTACGGACATCCACCTGTACTCCTTCTTAGTTTTCACATTCGGACCACCATCACATCTGCATGGCTTCCAGTTTCCGCCCTTACCTTCCTCCCCCTTTTTTCACGTACTCATTCCCTCTCATTTACCTAGGATCTTCATTGAACGGTTACTATCACCTACCCCGGTCCCTATGACGCACAATTTCACTGCATCTGTGACTTCAGGATCTTTACTCTTTACTCTTTTCTGAACAGGTCAGGAATATATATATATCTGAAACCTGTGGGATAATACAATCAGGTGATATGAGTCTGCTTTATCTAGGATAGTGGCTGTCTATAAATGCCATTCAAGGTGAAATTCATGTTAGTATCACAGCCTGGTTTTCTGAGATTAATTGCATTTTCTCTTCATTGTTTACATTGTTTCATTATTTGCATCCCGTTTTTGTGCCTTAATGTAATTGCTAGAAGGTCTTCTTAGTGATTATGTTCTGTTTTGTGTATGTATTTGTTAGCTGATGAAGGCTAGCCCCAGAAACGACCTGCATTTTTCGTAATTATGTTGTGTAAAGTTGCATTACTTTGTGTAATTTAATATTGTTTAGCAGTGAGTATGGATCGTTTTACAAGCTGTATCACAATGAGAAGATACTTGTAGTACACATGTCAGCTACACAATATGGGGTAATAGCTGTTGACACGATGTATATTGTTGTTATTTTTGTTGCTATTGTTGTTGTTGTTATTGCTAGTATTATTATATGCATGGTGATTTATTGTTCTTATTATAATTGCTGTTGTTGTGACTGTTATTATTAGTTTTAATATTATTATATAGTTAGTTAGTTAGTCGACAGATCATCCTCATTGCACATCGAACCATTCAGTCCATAAGTTATAATATTATAATAATAAAATATTGCTGTTATTATTGTTATTCTTTTTAGAATGCTGTTGTTATTGTTGCTGTTTATGTTGCTGCTGTTATTGTTGTTCTTGTTACTGTTGTTATTATATCCTTGTTGTTAATGGTGTCTTTGTTGTGTTATAATTGCTGCTGTTATTGTTATTGTTGTTATTGTTAATGTTGTTATTGGTGTTGTTATTACTATTATTGTTGTTATTATTTGTGGTGTTATTTTCGTCGTCGTCGCATTCGTTATCATTGTTATTATTGTTATCATCATCATCATCATCATCGTCATCATTATCATCATCATCATCTCATCTCATCTGATCTCATCATGTTCCTCTTGTATCTTGTGGTGTCGAGGTGAAGTATAAACAGCGGGAAAGTGCCCGCTTATGGGCTTCATGTATTGATATCATCATGGACTCTGTTATTCCGCATGTCCATAGTTTACGTGGTCGGCCTCTTCCTCTGATTTCCTCTGGTCTGTACATCATTCCTATTTGTGGTATACTGTTAGTTGGTATCATCATCATCATGTATAACTAGTTTCACACAGTTAACTTACAGCAAAAATTGCAAGATGCCCCAACCATTGTGCTACTCTAGGTGTTGTTCAGACAGACTCCCAAAGAGAACTAGCAACTCGCATCAGAAGAGGGCAGTTCACATTCTTTGGGCATGTCATGAGAAGTGGAAAACTAGGGCATGTTGTCACAACGGCAAAGCTGGAGGGGAGAAAAGCCAGGGGGAGAACAAGAGAGTGTATGCAGGACAGTTTAACATCATGGCATGGAGGAATGTCTGTAACGGGAATTTGTGATAGTACATTAGACAGGAGTCTGTGGACAGACATGGTCACCAGCGGTATACAGCATGGACTACAAGAAGAAGTGGACACATACATAATATATGTTATAATTTAATTGGATGGACCGGTGAACAAATAGGTATATTCAACAAGAACTCAGAATTGTAAAGATAATTGGCTATTAAGATAAACAAGAAATGAGAAAATGAAATTCAAAACAGTGCATTGCCTTAGCGACTTTATAAATAGAAGCCACAAATAATGTGTTGCACGACTGATTGCCTGGCATATTTCGCTGCATCTCGTCAAGTGACGAGATGAAGCGGGGAAATATGCCAGGCAATAAATCGTGTAACATATTGTTCGTGTTTAAAGAAATGGAACTGTTTTGGTTATGTATAAAAATATGGGCAGTTTGCGTGGCCGTAGGGCTTAAAACGCTTGCGCTTAAACTTCCAGTCCGCCAGTTTCGGGTTGGGGAAATCTTTCAGTACACGGGCTAGTTGAGATTCAATGTTGACTTCCCGTTCAGAAAACAATGGCAAACTACTGAATGTAAACTCATTTACAAGGTCAACCAGAGTTTGGGGTTTATCGTAACGTCCTGCAAAAGCAATATAGGCCAAACATTTATTTTAAACATAAAGGTCTAGAAAAGGTAACTATTGAGGAAAGTGTACCATCATCATCATCATGTGCCATGCTGATAAGCTTGGCGATCATGTTTTGCCATCTCACACGATCACTAGAATCGTGGATGATCTCTGTGTTCTTGTCTCGACGTTGCCACATGTCCAAGCCATCCAGGTATTTACTTTTCCGCCTACCCCTTGTTCCTTTCCCCTTGCCAATTTTCACCGAGTTCTCCAATCTATTTCTTCTCATAGCGTGCCCCCAATTTTTGTCTACGTCTAATTTCTATAATCAGTTTTCGGTTTTTATTAGTTTCTTGTAGTGCTTGGTCATTAGTTTTTCTGTCTGCCCATTCTTTGCATTTTCCTCAGAAACCAAATTTTCTGAACCATTAGATATTTTTCAGATCGTCTGCTAGATACCCACGCTTCACATCCATAAAAAGTAGAGGCTCTAGATAGCATCTTTACACCTCACCGATTCGTCGCGATATCGAGAACAAGTCGCCTGACACGTGGGCGTAAATAGCACGTTGCAGGACACCCAACGTTAAAAATGAGCATCGTGAAAGCCGCCAAGACTATCAAGAAGATGCAAGAAGAAAACGTGTCTGCTAGCCGCAGCACATCACCAGAACCCCAAGAAACAATAACGGAAGCTACACTTCTACACCAGATGAAGCCGCTCCTGTCGCTGCTCCAACGCCAGAGGTTACGATTACAACTGAAGCAAGAAGCGGAGAAGTCAACAACAACACTATTGAGAAGCAGCCAAGCAGCTCACCAAAGACCTCCACTTCGGAAGAAACCAAAACAGAGGACATCACCAGGAAAATTCTGCTGAAGCAAATCAGCGTGGGGGAAGCCACACTGTCGGCGCTACCAACAGACAAAATGCTTAGTCTATTGGAAAACGAGCTGGGAAGAAACAGTATTTGCCAGCTACGCAAGACACCTGATGGAATATTGGTCTCCATCAACAAGAACTCCAAGACCACAGCACAAATGCAGAAAATGTCACAAAACGAGAAAGACATCAAGCTACCCCACGGCCTCACAGTAGAAGCCACCCGACACCGCATGATGAAACGATGGTTCATCAAACGAGTCAAGACTCATCTCACCAACGACCAAATGAGTGTGATGCTGACGAGAGAGAATCGCAAACTCAAGATCACCAGTGCTGATAGGATCATCGGCAAGAATAACATCCCCGCCACATTAGTCATCGTAACATCCGAGGACCGAGTGATCCCTCAATTCATCAGATGGAACAAGAGAGACCAAGTTCCAGAGCACTACATACCTAGAGTGTACCCCCAAGAACACGTATTTTGTACCAATGATCACTGGAAATAGGGAGTCAGCTAATACAGCTGCAGGAATAATGCCCGTTACGTACCTGGACTTAATCTCCACCTTGGCTATTGGCAGCGTCATGGTAACTGCACTCTTCATTGCCTGCTGTATCTCAATGGTCTCCCCTGTAAGTTGGTCTGGGCGTACCAAGCTGGCGTCCACCACCGCTTCCCCATCCAAACCGGTATCGTAGAGACAAACAGCCTGCTGGCCATTGACTTCAATCAGTTCGACCACAGGTGGCCTCTCTTGGTCCGGAGTGTCTTCCATCTCCTTGACCGTTTCCTTGCCTTCCTCTTTTGATTCCTCGAGGTTGTTTATGCAATTGGCGTCTTCTGCCTTGCCTCTGCAGTCCACAGTATTATGTGTTTTCGACCGGCAGTGTGTGCACCATTTTCCCTTCCAAGGTTTCCGTGTGTCCTGTTTGTTCCTAGCTCCTTCGCCGACCTCAGCCTTGTCTGTGATCACCGTCGTAGGAGTCACTGTGCATGCTGCGAAGTAAGAACTTTTAGGTTTCGATCTGCAGTCCTTCGTGTTGTGAGAGGGCGACTTGCAGATTGAACACCACTTCTCGTACCACGGTCGTTTCGCTGGAGAATTCGAGGTGTTCTGGTTTCCTTCCTTCACCTTCTCTGAACTCTCCATTGACGGCTTTATATAAGGTTCCACTTTTTCTCCTTCCCAGTTCTTAGGTTTCTTTTTCTCTTGTTTCTCCTGACTTTTTGTTGGTTGTATATTGGTTTCTTTAGCTTCCCCATGGACTTCTATGAATCTTTCCGCCACTTTATTCACAACATCCAGCCGTTCCGCCCCTTGTTCTCCTAAAAATGTCTTCAGTGGTTCTGACATTTGCTGTCGCATCTGATCGACCACCATTATTTCTTCCAGACTCTCATAGTCCCTCTTGAACTCTGCCAAGTCCATCCATTTCTGGAGATATGATGTCAGCCTCAGACTGTAGGCGGCGAATAGCTCTCCCGGCTCTCTTCTGGACGATCGAAACTTCTTCCGATACGTTTGTGCTTTGATTTCAAAATGCTTCATCAAAGCGGCTTTTAATTCCTCGTAATGATTTTCATGTCCTGGTGGTAGGCGTGTATAAACCTCGTATCCCGTTCCTCGTAAGGCGTGGGATAATTTAAGAGCCCATCTGCTTCTATCCAGTCCCATAGCTGCTGCCATTGCCTCAAAGCGATTCGCAAAGTTGTCAAATTTTTCTTTAGACTCATCATAAACAGCTAAGGGAAAGTTCATGGCATGGTAGCTAGATCCACCCATGTTGGTTGAACCATGTAACGATGATCCGCCTTTCCGCGTCATCTATCTCTCCCTTAGTTTGTGTTTTGAGTTCTAGCTCTTTCATGCGGTATTCATGTTCTCTGGTCTTGTTGGCCTCTTCTGCTTCCATCTCGGCTTTCGATCTTCTCGTTCTGCTTGACGAATTTCTCGCTCCCTTTCCTGTATGTAATCATTTAAGTCCGAACCAGATAACCCAATTTCCTCTCCGTTTGCCCTCAAGGCAGTAAAGAATTACTTACTATAGAAATATATTCTATTATAAATCTCTATTATCTATGTCTATCTAATTTATATATTATCTATGACACCACACAATACAATACAACCACTCTCTCCATCAATAGAGAAGATATAGGATAAAGACTTATGTAGACGTGTGACCGTGTGACTAGGTATGTAATGTGTCTTATCACCTATCCACATTCACCCTGTCCGAATCTTTCTCACTGTAAGGTCCCCAACATTAATGTAATGTCTCTAACCTAAATGCACTGGCACCATATATCCAATGGACGTCCTTCCATTAAAAGTCATCAATGTATACTTATATTTATATTCCAATAAGTTTGTCCCAACATGCAGGTACTCCGCTATGCCTGTGCCAATATGCAGGTACCCCTCTATGCATACGCCCTGTTATGCCTCCAGTTCATGTGGGTATTATGTATTACCCCGCTCGCTCCACCATTTAATGTAGCTTGTCGTCCCTGGAGGAAAGTGGACTTGACAAGCACACCTTTAATATCCTTCTAATATTGGACGTATTGAATGACTTTTGTCTACACTCCTCCCTTCTGTCTTTCATACACTATATCCCTCTCTTTCCCCCTCTCTCTCTCTTTCTCTCCTTCATAACATACCCTGACAACAGTTTCCTCCAACAATTAATAACCTGTTTATTGTTGAAAACTATGTCAGTTGTATGTATTGAATGCGTATATGTAGTTGTTAGTGTCTGCTAATGTGAGTGCAAGATAGGACTTTTGAACATTCGTCTCCGTGTCTCCTCTAGCATGGTCATTCGGCCAAAACATAGGACATCACACAAAATTAGAACGTTCTCACCCTGGATGCTCCGTTCAGCTTGAGTCTGGAGGTAAATCCGTTATTTTAAAAAAAACAACTGTTCACCACTGTATCACCGTAAAGTAATGTGATCACGGTAAGTCCCTTCATTAGACAGAGTTTTCCGTTTTTATGTTATTATAATCCATCAGTGAAAACACCTCACACCTGTCCACAGTTATTTAACCGTTTTCTGTATATAGGTAAACTAGTCTATAGTTCTTCACTGTTTCGTTTAGGCGAGTACCCAATTACAATGTTTTAGCCTATTTGCTCTGCTTGAATAAAGTTCTTTCACTAAGGTTCACCAAAACCTGTTTCTTGCCATTCGTTATGTCAACCCACTCTTATTGACTGTTTAGGTTGAATATGCTATAGTGACATACTTTCACTGCACCTGTAACTTCAGGATCTTTACTCTTTACTCTTTTCTGAACAGGTCAGGAATATATATATATATATCTGAAACCTGTGGGATAATACAATCAGGTGATATGAGTCTGCTTTAAACTACTTCTTATGTGAGTGTCTTTCTCCGGCCATAATGAGAAGCCTCCGAAGAACACTCAGACATAAGACAGATGAGTGCACTACAGTCTAAACTACTCACTAATAGAAAACACTGCTAAGCACAAACATCTATATCCCTATGCTACTATTCCTCTAAGTTTACAATACCTTATATAATTAATTTATGACACTCCAAGCATTGAAATCCATTAGCACACAAACACTTCTATCCCATTTCCCGGGATGATTTCTTTGCTATTTTCAGGAGACATAAATCCAGTTTGCCGTCCCTCTAGGTAGCACACACTAAACCAGAAACCCCAGTTTCTACTATTTATATTGGGCTTTCCGTTCTTCGTTAGTGTTTGATGTCCATACATCAACAGTCGCTTTGCCGTTTCCGTAAAATCAAAAGTTCAGTGAAATCACGTATACGTCAATTGCTCGCGCTACTCTGTTCCTCCGCTGTTTCCGTCGTTCATCGCTCGTCGTACTTCAAAGAGATTACACCGTCTTCGTGTTCCCCGTTCCGATGTATTCGTGTCTCCCTCTTGTCGGCCGATAAGATCGGCAGTCACTGACTTCTGCGAACACCTGTCTCTGATATTCGGTCAATAACCTTCCATTTATCCGTCTCTCAGATTGAACGACTCGATTGTTAACCCTTCTCCTATATTGCCAATAATGTTACATTAATTTTTATCTGGGAATCACTAAACTATCATCATTCTGTGACAATGAGAAGTAGAAACAATAGGGCATGTTGTCACAACGGGAAAGCTGGATGGTATGTAAGTCAGGGGGAGAACAAGAGAGTAAATACTGGACAGTTTGACATCATTAGACAAACATGGCCATCAACGGCATATGGCATGGACTACAGGAAGAAGAAGACACATGCAAAGTTCATAATACAATTTAGTTGGATGGAACTGTGAACAAACATGTCTATCCAAGAAGAACTCAGAATTGTGAAACAAAAAAATGGCTTTTAAGGTAAACAAAAATGAGAAAATGAAATTCAAAAACAACGTATTCCATGGTGAATTTAAACACAGAAGCCACAAACAATATGTGGCACGACTGATTGCCAGGTATATTGCGCTGCATATCGTCAGGTGCTGAGGCATGATGGGGGAAATTTGCCAGGTAAGAAATCGTGTCACATATTGTTTGTGGCTTCTGTGTTTAAAGAAAATGAAATGTTTTGGGGATGTATAAAAACATGGGCAGTCTGTGTGATCTTGGGGATTTGTACACTAATAAATTATTTTCTTTGTCTCCCTTGTTCCTTAACAGCATCATTTCAAGTTGTTTCCCTTGATATGTTGAATTTTTATTATGCAGATTTCTATATTTTTACCTATGAAACATTACAATGATTGAAATTAGATGCAATTTTCATGCGAGAAATAAAGGCTGCAGAAGGATATAACAATAGAAAATAAAAATACGTATGTGTAACTCCTGCGAAAAAGTGAGATATTCTAAACACGGACACAGTGTACATACACACATTACAACGATCTCCAAAATGGTGAACATAAATTTAAAACTTAAAAAGGGGGGGGGGGTAATAACATATAAATAAAATAAATATAAATATACTACGACACAATGAGAGAAGCGAAAGTTGGCACTGGGGTTCATTTGTACCCCGAGGTAGTTCCAGGGTTAAAAGTTTGTTAAAATGGCAGCAGACAATTTGTAATATATATCAAATTAAACAGCGTTGAATAAGGAAAACTACTGTGTATAAGTCTATGGCAGATGCAGGAAGTCGCTTAAAACGATTAATCATCCCATGGCACGTAATCAGTTAAACCTGAGATGGCGACCATGACCGTACACGCTTGATTGCGCCGGAGATGAGGATGCCGATTGTGTCATCACCGCTTCACCACGGAGACTACACGATCCCCATACTTGAATCAGGTCGGTGTTCTTTAAACAGTTACTCCATATTGCCTAGTCATCAAAATATCTATCTTTCTGCCTTCTTTTGCTTTCTTTCAGTCATGATTCTCAATTTACAGAACATACACAATATGACAATGTAATAATATAACACTAAATCAGACGAGAAAGGTCATATTGGATTGGCCAAACTAGAGACATGTCTGGTCATGGACCTACCAGAGGAAACAATTCAGGGCTAGACCAAACGAGAACGGTCCAGCAGTACGGACATCCACCTGTACTCCTTCTTAGTTTTCACATTCGGACCACCATCACATCTGCATGGCTTCCAGTTTCCGCCCTTACCTTCCTCCCCCTTTTTTCACGTACTCATTCCCTCTCATTTACCTAGGATCTTCATTGAACGGTTACTATCACCTACCCCGGTCCCTATGACGCACAATTTCACTGCATCTGTGACTTCAGGATCTTTACTCTTTACTCTTTTCTGAACAGGTCAGGAATATATATATATCTGAAACCTGTGGGATAATACAATCAGGTGATATGAGTCTGCTTTATCTAGGATAGTGGCTGTCTATAAATGCCATTCAAGGTGAAATTCATGTTAGTATCACAGCCTGGTTTTCTGAGATTAATTGCATTTTCTCTTCATTGTTTACATTGTTTCATTATTTGCATCCCGTTTTTGTGCCTTAATGTAATTGCTAGAAGGTCTTCTTAGTGATTATGTTCTGTTTTGTGTATGTATTTGTTAGCTGATGAAGGCTAGCCCCAGAAACGACCTGCATTTTTCGTAATTATGTTGTGTAAAGTTGCATTACTTTGTGTAATTTAATATTGTTTAGCAGTGAGTATGGATCGTTTTACAAGCTGTATCACAATGAGAAGATACTTGTAGTACACATGTCAGCTACACAATATGGGGTAATAGCTGTTGACACGATGTATATTGTTGTTATTTTTGTTGCTATTGTTGTTGTTGTTATTGCTAGTATTATTATATGCATGGTGATTTATTGTTCTTATTATAATTGCTGTTGTTGTGACTGTTATTATTAGTTTTAATATTATTATATAGTTAGTTAGTTAGTCGACAGATCATCCTCATTGCACATCGAACCATTCAGTCCATAAGTTATAATATTATAATAATAAAATATTGCTGTTATTATTGTTATTCTTTTTAGAATGCTGTTGTTATTGTTGCTGTTTATGTTGCTGCTGTTATTGTTGTTCTTGTTACTGTTGTTATTATATCCTTGTTGTTAATGGTGTCTTTGTTGTGTTATAATTGCTGCTGTTATTGTTATTGTTGTTATTGTTAATGTTGTTATTGGTGTTGTTATTACTATTATTGTTGTTATTATTAGTGGTGTTATTTTCGTCGTCGTCGCATTCGTTATCATTGTTATTATTGTTATTATCATCATCATCATCATCGTCATCATTATCATCATCATCATCTCATCTCATCTGATCTCATCATGTTCCTCTTGTATCTTGTGGTGTCGAGGTGAAGTATAAACAGCGGGAAAGTGCCCGCTTATGGGCTTCATGTATTGATATCATCATGGACTCTGTTATTCCGCATGTCCATAGTTTACGTGGTCGGCCTCTTCCTCTGATTTCCTCTGGTCTGTACATCATTCCTATTTGTGGTATACTGTTAGTTGGTATCATCATCATCATGTATAACTAGTTTCACACAGTTAACTTACAGCAAAAATTGCAAGATGCCCCAACCATTGTGCTACTCTAGGTGTTGTTCAGACAGACTCCCAAAGAGAACTAGCAACTCGCATCAGAAGAGGGCAGTTCACATTCTTTGGGCATGTCATGAGAAGTGGAAAACTAGGGCATGTTGTCACAACGGCAAAGCTGGAGGGGAGAAAAGCCAGGGGGAGAACAAGAGAGTGTATGCAGGACAGTTTAACATCATGGCATGGAGGAATGTCTGTAACGGGAATTTGTGATAGTACATTAGACAGGAGTCTGTGGACAGACATGGTCACCAGCGGTATACAGCATGGACTACAAGAAGAAGTGGACACATACATAATATATGTTATAATTTAATTGGATGGACCGGTGAACAAATAGGTATATTCAACAAGAACTCAGAATTGTAAAGATAATTGGTTATTAAGATAAACAAGAAATGAGAAAATGAAATTCAAAACAGTGCATTGCCTTAGCGACTTTATAAATAGAAGCCACAAATAATGTGTTGCACGACTGATTGCCTGGCATATTTCGCTGCATCTCGTCAAGTGACGAGATGAAGCGGGGAAATATGCCAGGCAATAAATCGTGTAACATATTGTTCGTGTTTAAAGAAATGGAACTGTTTTGGTTATGTATAAAAATATGGGCAGTTTGCGTGGCCGTAGGGCTTAAAACGCTTGCGCTTAAACTTCCAGTCCGCCAGTTTCGGGTTGGGGAAATCTTTCAGTACACGGGCTAGTTGAGATTCAATGTTGACTTCCAGTTCAGAAAACAATGGCAAACTACTGAATGTAAACTCATTTACAAGGTCAACCAGAGTTTGGGGTTTATCGTAACGTCCTGCAAAAGCAATATAGGCCAAACATTTATTTTAAACATAAAGGTCTAGAAAAGGTAACTATTGAGGAAAGTGTACCATCATCATCATCATGTGCCATGCTGATAAGCTTGGCGATCATGTTTTGCCATCTCACACGATCACTAGAATCGTGGATGATCTCTGTGTTCTTGTCTCGACGTTGCCACATGTCCAAGCCATCCAGGTATTTACTTTTCCGCCTACCCCTTGTTCCTTTCCCCTTGCCAATTTTCACCGAGTTCTCCAATCTATTTCTTCTCATAGCGTGCCCCCAATTTTTGTCTACGTCTAATTTCTATAATCAGTTTTCGGTTTTTATTAGTTTCTTGTAGTGCTTGGTCATTAGTTTTTCTGTCTGCCCATTCTTTGCATTTTCCTCAGAAACCAAATTTTCTGAACCATTAGATATTTTTCAGATCGTCTGCTAGATACCCACGCTTCACATCCATAAAAAGTAGAGGCTCTAGATAGCATCTTTACACCTCACCGATTCGTCGCGATATCGAGAACAAGTAGCCTGACACGTGGGCGTAAATAGCACGTTGCAGGACACCCAACGTTCAAAATGAGCATCGTGGAAGCCGCCAAGACTATCAAGAAGATGCAAGAAGAAAACGTGTCTGCTAGCCGCAGCACATCACCAGAACCCCAAGAAACAATAACGGAAGCTACACTTCTACACCAGATGAAGCCGCTCCTGTCGCTGCTCCAACGCCAGAGGTTACGATTACAACTGAAGCAAGAAGCGGAGAAGTCAACAACAACACTATTGAGAAGCAGCCAAGCAGCTCACCAAAGACCTCCACTTCGGAAGAAACCAAAACAGAGGACATCACCAGGAAAATTCTGCTGAAGCAAATCAGCGTGGGGGAAGCCACACTGTCGGCGCTACCAACAGACAAAATGCTTAGTCTATTGGAAAACGAGCTGGGAAGAAACAGTATTTGCCAGCTACGCAAGACACCTGATGGAATATTGGTCTCCATCAACAAGAACTCCAAGACCACAGCACAAATGCAGAAAATGTCACAAAACGAGAAAGACATCAAGCTACCCCACGGCCTCACAGTAGAAGCCACCCGACACCGCATGATGAAACGATGGTTCATCAAACGAGTCAAGACTCATCTCACCAACGACCAAATGAGTGTGATGCTGACGAGAGAGAATCGCAAACTCAAGATCACCAGTGCTGATAGGATCATCGGCAAGAATAACATCCCCGCCACAGTAGTCATCGTAACATCCGAGGACCGAGTGATCCCTCAATTCATCAGATGGAACAAGAGAGACCAAGTTCCAGAGCACTACATACCTAGAGTGATGCAGTGCTCCAAGTGCCATAAATTTTGGCACACCCGTGCCACCTGCACCAGTGAGGTGGAGGTATGTAGACACTGTTCTGGTTCCCATCGATACAATAAATGCCAGCAAGCAAAGATCGACAAGGACTTTCAGGAGGCCAAATCCTAACAGAAAGTACGCCAACTGCCTCGGCAACCACGGCTCCAGGTACCTCGGCTGCCCTTGCCACCAAGACAGTAAGGAAGCCATGAAGATCTCCATCAAAAGTAACATGCCGAATAAAGAGGCTAGGAGGCAGTACGAGGCTACCAATCGACTCACAAAAAGCGACAAATCGCAACTGGAAGGCCAAGTTAAGGACCTGCGATTCACGCTCAACAGCATGGAGGAAGAAAAGGACATGACGCAAGAAACACAGATATCAGCCGCTCAGCGTATCTTGGACTAAATAAAGCAATATCAGCACGGGATTGAGCAGGGTGTCCTGGACGAACTATATCAAGTTCAACAGAAGGTTGATTGGGATGTCGCTAGAATGACAGCAATAAAGACCGAGACAGGCGAAACTATATTCAAAATTCAAGAAGAGAGAGAGAAAAGACAGAAGAAACTTTATTAAAAATTCAAGAAGAGAGAAAAAACAGAAGAAATTATCAAACAGATTCAAGAAGAAAGAGAACAAATAGAGCTGCTCAAGAATATTTCTGAAACACCTGAACCAGAACCAGAAGGTGCAAAGGCACAGACAGTAGAAGAAGCAACAGAAGAAGAAATAGAAGAAGAGGAAGAGAACAGGAACAACAGCGACCAAGATCAAGAGTGGACGGGGGTCGTAGGAAGAAATGGTTGGTCACCTCATAGACCGAATTAGCAATCCTCACACGACACAAGGTATAAGAGAAGACCCAGACGATACGAAGACAGACCAAATCGGGGAAATAGGTGGAACACCAGGAGAGACCACAACTGGTAAAGCTCCCTGAACTATTTCAAGGAAGCAGATATATGCAGCATCATACACGAAAGAAGAGCGAGATACACTATAAAGGTCCCAAATACAACCGAATCTATATAGTCAAAGGTCGAACGGGGCCACTCGTCTCAGCTGAACTGGAACTGGTAGCACATGGACACTTTTTCTCGTTTATATTGGCATCTTTTCATTGGTCAGTATGTTTTCCGTCTGGCAAAAGGCTGCTTTCGCCGTGGTGATTCTTGTTCTAATCTCGCCAAAGCACCATACATCAGATGTTATGACTGTTCCGAGATAGTTGTACCTATTCAATTGTTTAATAATATTCTCATTTACCTGAATATTGCATGTAGTATTTCGTTCTTCCTGGTGACGATTAACATCCCTGTCTTTGGTACAATTAAATTCAAACCATAGATGTTCACTGTGTGCGACAAACGCATCTATTAAATGTTGCAGATCCTGCTAATGGTCTCAAATCAACACTGTAGCATCTGCATATTTAATTCTATTGATGTTACTTTCCCCAATCGTGATTCCTCTTATATATAATGTTATTGATGTCACATTCCCCAATTGTGATTCCTCTCATACCTAATATTATTGATGTCACGTTCCTCAATTGTGATTCCTCTCATATTTAATGTTACTGTTGTCACTTCTCCATATGGTGATTCCGCTCATATTTAATGTTATTGATGTTACATCCTTCAGTGATGAATCTTCTCATAGAGTGTGCCATGGAGGTGGAAAAGAGGAAGACGACAACCTAGATGGACTCAAGATGTGATAGGTAGTTTACACGTGACAGCAAAAGAGGCTTACAATGGACATATACTTAAATAGACTTTTATGGGAGTAAAGTTCCAGACAGGACAAGCGAAGTGGTTAAGCCACCTACCTCGCGTTCCGAATGTTGTGGGTTCAATTCCGGAGTACATCGTTTGGTTCACGAATGCAACCATCTCGGAGAAGCCCTTAGGTTTGTCGCTAGAGTTGCGTAGTTCGTACTTTGTGCGACTCGATCAGCAAGTCGCCCGGTGGACAGGTACTGGGCCATGTGGTATCAAACCTAGTGCAATGAAGTCCAACCGCTTCCCTCTTAATAGATTCAGTTCCAAACAAAAAGTAGGTTTGGACCTAACAAAATGGATGGCTGAAACTGATAAGAAGGGAGGTTTTATCACAGTTATGACTTAATGCCGAGACCGTGATGAGCAGACCCAGTAAGGGGTGAGACACGAATGTGTTTTGTCACCAAATCCTCATATTAGAAAGAAAATTAAGGTAAAATATGTTACATGTTCGACGCATGATAGTTATTGCAGCTGAACACCTCAAATGGCGGCTGTTTTGGCTAGGATCACATATAACTCCAGCGGGCTAACATCAGCGACTGTCGCAATCTATTACAGAACGCCTGTTATAGCGGTTGCACGCTGGACGGTCGGGGTTCAAAAACAAAGCATGGCCAGGTCTGAAAATAGACATAGTACAGGATTGCAGTGCAATTCTCGCAGTTCTCGCAGTCTGACCATGATTGTAGATTCACAGTCATCGCTTGGTTCTAGCAACAGTCTTACTTCTCGTAGAGCATTCAGAATGTCAGTCTGGTCCATAGCGCGTCCGCCCTCCACAGTAGCCTTACCTGCGAGCTTGTCAGCCCGCTCATTTCCTTGTACTCCCGCATGCCCTGGCACGAAGATGAAACTAATCTTTGCCAGCCTAGACCGCACCAGAGACAGCAACCACTCTCTTCGGATCCACCCCATCTCTATCCCCTTGAGCATACTCACTGAGTCGCTATGGAAACATGCCCTAGTGAATGTCTGTGTCTCGAGCCATGTTATTGCTTTACTTACTACCATGACTTCCATAGTCGGGCTACTTGTGGTCTCAGAAAAAGCACCAGAGTCTTCCTTCACAATTCTCCGTCCGGCCTGCGACATAAAAGCCCATGAGCTTCTCACATGTCGGACGACCGATCCATCTGTGTATATGACAGCATCACCGTCTAACGAATTCTCGAAAATCAAAGCTTGAACTTCCGCCTCCACAGCAGCAGGGTTTTCTTGTCTGCATGTTCTGTCTAGTTGGATGCAAATGTGATCGAATATAGTTTCATGTTGTCTGTGACTGTTATATTCAGGGGGTGGGGGAGGTGGAGGAAGATCTCCTTTATCCTTCCATTTTCCCAGACCCGTTATTTTATACTTCTGTATGTTTATTTTGGCCCCACTTCCTTCTCCAAATTGCTCTCATTATGAGGCACATATACAAGTGCCTGTCAAATAAAATAAAACGTCAACGAAGAAAAAGCGATGCGATTAAACGAATATCGCATCAGATATATTATCCCCAACATAGAATGCACTTCCTTTGTGATATTATATACCTCATGAGGTCGCATACTGGATATCACATATATCTCAATTACTTAAATTTAGTTTAGAATATGTTGATCAGAGTGGCAACATAAGTTATTAGATATTATGCCATACGTTCTTTAAACTAAGTATTTGCATACACAGCCTTAATTTATGCTCCAATAAATTATTTTTCTTGTCTCTCTTGTTCCATAAAAAAAAACATAATTTCAATTTATGTCCCTTGATACTCATTGGCATATGTCGTCTTGACAGACGTTAATTTGTGCTTCAAAAAGGCATAATAACTTTTACCTATGGCGGTAGCGAATGTGACTGTTAAGGCCAATTCGCGCTGTAAATGTTCATTCACAGTGGGTGCATGTGAACACGTGTTTATTTCCACCATCATACAACATCTTACGTCTCAAACGCTCCATGTGTGACTTATCTGCAATAATTTTCTCCTTTGACTTTATTCCATTTCTGATGTTTGCCCTCCATGCAACACGTTCAGCGGCGACTTGCTTCCATTGTGCATTATCAATGTCTGTATCAATCATGTCCCGCTTACACACATCTTTGTATCGTAGTAGAGGCCGAGCCTGAGATCTCTTACCCATCTGTAATTCACCAAAAACAGATGTCCTTTGGTATTCTACCATCATCCATCCTCCTAAGTTGTTCTATCCATCTATGTCTACGAAGACTGAGCATGGAATAAACCGTCACACAACCTGATCTTTCCAATACTTCAGTATTTGTGATTTTGTCTTGCCACTTAATACCAAGAATTCTTAGCAGACACTGCATATGAAAGCTGTTTAAACGTTTCTCTTGGTGTGAGTAAGTTGTCCAGGTTTCACTGCCATAAAGAAGAGTACTAAGAATACAGGCTTGATAGACAAGGACTTTTGTTTTGGCAGTAAGCTTCCTGTTCTCCCAGACTCTTTTTCTTAACCTGTTCATTGTTGTTGCTGCCTTACCAATCCGGATATTGATTTTCCTGATATAGGGATAATTTGCTATTTACCTCTGATCCTAGATATGTAAAATGGTCTACCATCTCTAGTTCGGCGTCGTCAATAAAGATTGATGGTACCCCATGTGCACCTTGTGACATAATCTGTGTCTTTTTTGTTGTTGCTAAATGTTAAACCAAATTCAGAACAAGCTTTGGAGAATGCAGATAGTAGACATTATAATTCTTCCTCAGAGTGGGTCGTAACTGCACCATCATCTGCAAGAAGCAACTCTCTGATCAGTACCCTCCTAAATTTGGTCTTGGCCTTCAATCTCTGAGCATTGTAGAGGCCGCCATATGAGCGTGAGTGAATGTATATACCACCATCCTGATCACGAAAATCATTATTTCAGTAGAAGTGAAAAGTATATTCCAAAGAGGGTGGGAGCTAGTACACAACCTTGCTTAACTCCACTCTTGATTTCAAACTCTTCAGAAGTTGCACCATCAAACTTGATTATACCCTTTATGCCTGTGTGGAACGATTCCACAATGGACAGAAGTGTTGGTGGACAGCCAATCTTCTTTAGTGCCCTGAACAGACCCTCAGGACTGACCAAATCAAATGCCTTTGTGAGTTCCATGAAGGCAATAAATAGTGATTGATTCTGTTCACGGCATTTATCCTGCATTTGTCGCAATGAGAATATCGTATCAATGGTAGACTGGTTCTGTCGAAAGCCACACTTGATCTCCTAGGACTTGAAGTCTGCGCAGAACAGTTATGGCAATTAATTTTACAACGAAACACAGAAGTGAGATACCCCTATAGTTGTTGCATCGCTCCGATCGCCCTTGTTCTTGTACAGTGTTATGATGCTTGAATGTTTGAAATCCTGTGGAACGTGTCCTTCTCGCCAGCATAGCTCTATTAGCTGGTGGTTCTGTAGATTGAGTGTGTCTTGCCCACTCCTGATAACCTCTATTGGAATCCCATCCTTACCTGGAGTCTTGCCAGATGCAAGCTCATTTATAGCACACTTAATTTCTGTTATGGTGGGAAGTGTGTCCAGGTGGTCAAGAGTTGGTAGAGCCTCTATGGCTTTGAGGGCATCATCCGCTAGTTTGGTCTCACTTGAGTAAAGCTCCAAATAGCGCTCTACCCATCTTTCCATCTGCCGTTTCTTATCAGTAATGATTTCTCCAGTCAAGGTTTTCAATGGTGCACTTATTTTGATCATTGGACCACAGGCTTTCTTTATTCCTTCATACATGCTTCTGATGTTTTCCTTATCACTTGCGATTTGAATGGACTCACATAACTTGATCCAATAATAATTTGCACACTGCCTGGCAGCCTTTTGCACATCCTTCCTAGCTTGCCTTAGCTCACTCAGAGTGTTACGTGTTGGTCTTTCCTTGTTTCTTAAGAGAGATATCTTCTTCTTATCAATCAAGAGCTGCAGAGTCTCGCTGTTTGCCGCAAACCAGTCCTGCCTCTTATGATCCACAGTGCCTTAAACACCTACGGCAGTTTTATAAAGAGTTTCCTTTAGTTGACCCCACTTTTCACTTACTGTACAATTTTCTGATGTATTAGTGATAGCGTCTTCAAGTTGCTGTTGAAACTGAAAGCACTTTTCAGGATCGTGAGTGTTAATAATATTAATCCTGGGGCTAGATTTGTATTTAGCTGTGTAGATTCTCTTTGGTCTCAAGACCAGGGATGGAGTTATTGCCTCTCCATAGCACAAGCCTGGGCTAAAATATAGTGATCATGTTTTAGCCATGCAGCATGATCCCTCTCTCGGCCTGCCTAGTTCACTCCAGAGGAAAGGTAATACCTCTACATCTGCTACAAGGCAAGCTGCAGAAGCTGCCGGATCAGCAAAGATATGCTCTAACTGTCCGCCTGTCGGAGCTTCGATCCAAGACCAGCCGCCAAGCAAGGCTTAGGGCCTGGTCTGCCCTGCCATGACATTTTGTCTTTAGGTTGCATTTCCTCGCACCAGGGTAAGGCCTGTACCCTCCCAATTTCGCTCTTCCGCCCGAAGCCGTTGACACAATGTGGGGTGTCGGGTTTGGTAAGCGCCGCCCAACGTTCGGCGCTAACAGAAAGCAGGTAGTACCGGCTACTATTATACGGTATCTCAGTCATATCTGACTAAGACCTGCATAACAATGATATATATATATATATATATATATATATATATATATATATATATATATATATATATATATATATATATATATAAGATACCAGTAGTACACATGTTAGCTACACAATTTGGGGTAATGGTTGTTGACACGATGTTTAATGTTGTTGTTATTGTTGTTGATGTTGATATTGTTGCTATTGTTGTTTTTGTTGTTCCAAGTTGGTTTAACTTTGTTTATAAGTTGGATACTCATTGAACTTGGGGAACGAATTCAGACAATTAATGTGGGAGGTCTTTTCTTTTGAATGGAAGGATAACTAGGGAAAACAATTATTTACAACGGGAAATGTGACAGGCATGGGCGAAGATGACACTGCTTATCTGGTATCCTAAACCTTGAGAGCTCTGTAGTGGGTATTGGATGGAGAGGAGCCAACTATTGGGTTGATAACTTGTGGAGGACACTACGGCCTTCTTCCCCCTTTATTTATTTGTCCCTGGTATCAAAATTCCCTTTGTTTGTTTTCCCTTTTCCATGGGGTTTTACCTTTCTTCCATTTCCAATGAACATACATGTGCATTTATGGTACCAATGGATATATGTTTTGATACTGGAATTTCAAGTAGTGGTTAAATCCAACCATAACGAGCTATGACTCTTGATGGGAGTTCCTGGCTGGAGAGATGACGAATAATATTTTGGAAGAATTTACAGGCGGGAGTTCCATCCAACCACATGAAGCAGGTAACCCAGTATCACTATGAATCAACCAGGGGACTTTTAGCCTGTACCTGTGATCAGAGAGGCAACCTCGACGATCATCCTACCTGAACCAGAACAAACTTACTATGGACTCAATGTATTTAGTCTTACAGAACATTTGATCATTTAGGGTCCAAAAACCCAACATGGAGTGGAGAGGATTGAGCTTAAGATAGAGAATTATAATAATTATTATAACTTAACAGATCTATGGATATGATTCAATGCACTGGGGAAATATGGGTTATGTTTTTCTAAAAAGGTAAATGTTTAATGTATTAATGAATACATACTATGCCTTTTGAAATGGGTGATTATTTTGTGATCAGAATTGCCAAAACCCATCCCCAGTTGTTTGTTATTAAGTTTAATAGATATTTCATTTTTCACTCTGAGTGTTCCATTAATTCTTTGAGTGTTCATGTTATTGTCTGTTAACTATTATTTCACCGTAGATATTAATTATTTATCTAAGAGAAGAGTTGCAAGGAAACTCCACAAGTTTATTATTATTCAAGGAAATCGTTTCCTTGTTGACCATGGTGACTTCCTTGGCTCTCCTGGACTATTGATCCATCCATCCATCCATCATGTGCCATGCCGATAAGCGTGGGCGGTCATGTTCTGCCATCTCACTCGATCACCAGAGTCGTGGATCAGCTCCGTGTTTCTATCTCAACGATGCCATGTGGCCAATCCGTCCAGGTATTTACTTCTCGGTCTTTCCCTTCGATCTTGCCAATTGTCACCAAGTTCTCCAAGTCATTTCTTCTCATAACTTGCCCAAAACATTTTTACTGTCTACGACTAATGACTCTAATCAGTTTACGATCTTCATTTGTTTCTTGAAGGACTTGCTCATTGGTTTTTCTGTCTGTCCATGGTATTCTTTGCATTCTCCTCAGAAACCACATTTCCACAGCCATCAGCTGTTTTTCAGCTTGACTGCTTATTGTCCACGCTTCACATCCATACAAAAGCACAAACGGCATTTTCTGTCTGCATAGAGGGTAGTGTGGAGAGGTAATTCGTCATGGTTATTTTTATTCTAATCTCGTCTAGGCACCTCCAATCAGATTTTATGACTGTTCAGAGATAGATGTACCAATTCACTTGTTTACGAATATTCTAATTTAACTGTATATTACATTGTGGTATATCTTTCTTCACAGTTATGACCTTAATCTATGTCTTTTTACAATTCAATCTAACCCTAGTTGTTCACTATGTGCGACAACCGCATCTGCTAAATGTTGTACATCCTGCTAATGGTCTCAAATCAACATTGTATAATCAGCAAATTTAATTCCATTGATTTCACGTCCCCTAATGTTGATTTCTTTCATATCTAATGTTATTGATATCACGTTCCCCAATTGTGATTCCTTTCATATCTAATGTTATTGGTGTCACTTCTCCCAAATAGGATTCCTCTCATATCTAATGTTATTGATATCATGCCCTCAATGATGATTCCTCTGATATCACATGTTATTGATGTTACGTCCCTTAATGATGATTCCTCTTATATAAATTGTTTTTGATGTTTTAGTCCCTCAGTGATGAGTCCTCTCATATCAAATGTTATTGATATTACGTCCCATAATGATGATTCCTCTCATCAGTGTACTCATAAGTCGGAAAAGAGGAGGACCACAACTTAGATGGATTCAAGATCTGATAGGTAGTTTACACATGACAGCGACAGAGGCTTACAATGGAGTGACATTTTAATAATAGAAATTTTAATAATAGTTTTTGGCAGTAAAGTTCTAGAGAAGACAGCAAACTTGTTACGCAACATGCCTCGCGTCCCGAAGATTATTGGTTCGATTCCGGCGTATGTCGTTCGGTTCATGAGTGAACTTTACTCGAAGAAACTCTGTGGAGTGTCGTTGAAGTCCCGTAGAAAGTACTTTGTGCGATACGTTCAGTAAGCCGCCCAACGGAATGATACTGTACAAAATGGGATACCGCCCGATGCAATGAAGTCGATCGTCTGGTCTTTTAACAGATTCAGGTCCAAACAAAATGTAGGTTTGGACCTGTAGTATACATCTCGCAAACCAGCACATTGATGTTTGAATTTCCCAGCACTACACTCTAGTTAGCAACAGCGCCGACAACCACCACCAGTAGAAATAAATTCAAACTTAAAGCTAAAGAAAGTAGCGCATACAGTTATAAAGAAAGATCAAATCTACATCATTAGAATTTGAAAAAAACAGCGCTATTTTGGAACGGAACGTCGATATTCTAAATATAGCAGAAATGGAGCTCAGCCATTACACATGACCCGGCATGACGTCAGATCCAGGTCTGGCAATGGCAACAGTGCAAAAACAATTGAAAGAGTACGAAAATGGCGTAAGGACAGAAAGACGTTCAGCGTGTGTGGTAAACATTAACTGTGGCAGGAGATCTAAAGGCGATGGTCAACTGGAACTAATGGTCTGGTGTCTTCTGCTCAACTATCCCTCTGTGGCATGCTGTGGCATGCTTATTTATCTGAGAGCACAATGGCAAGGAAACTCCACAGGTGTATTATTATTCAAGGAAATCGTTTCCTTGTTGACCTTGGGGACTTCCTTAGCTTTCCTTGACTCTATTGATAGCTTCAAGTAATTGAGCCATTGAAGGCTATTAAAATTATAGAGAGTCAGGATCACATTGGGAAAGAGGAATTCTAGTTTTTCTCTATCTCTTTGAGATTTCTCATGATATACGACAGGACGTAACAAAAATAGATGTCGGAAAGTGATAAGTAGGGAGATTTTGTCAGTTATAACTGAATACCGAAACAATGATGAGCAGACGGAGTAAGGGGTAAGACACGGATGTATTGTGTCATCAAATTCCTGTATTGGAAAGAAGACTAAGGCAAAGTATGTTACATGTTCTGCGACTGAGAGTCATTGCAGCTGAAAACCTCAAAGGGTGGCTTCTCTTTGCTAGGATCAAATATAACTCCAGCGTTATGGTAAAAATCAACGACAGTCGTTTTTTACTTGTGTATCAAAGACTAACATCGATATCCTTTGTTTGTTTACCCAGTAATCGTTTCTACGATCATATTTGTTATCATTATTAGGCGCATGTGCCTGCCAAAAATACTTTGTTAATATTCCAACACATAATGGTGATCAAACGAATATTGCACTGTATATATTATTATTATGTAGACTGCACTACCTTTAATATATTATCTATCACACGAGATCACATACTAAAATTATAAGACTTCGCAATAATTAAATTTATTTTAGTAGATTTTGATCAGAGTGATAATACTTTTCATTAAATATTATGCTGTACAATCTTCAGTAGAAGTATTTGCTGTAGACAGCCATCATTTATACTCCAATAAATTCTTTCTCTTGTCTCCCTTGCTGCTTAAAAATTTCATTTCAATTTACTTCCCTTATTACTAGGAATTCATGTTATACATATTTCTACATATTTCTACATTTTTACCAATGAAAGCCGCGCCGTGCTATGATACAGAGAGTCAGCCACATCAGGCGGCGCCGTAAAATGGGGGTGGGGGAAGAAGCAGCGAAATCAAAATACAACTTGAACTATTCAATAATAAAAAATCTCGACAGGTTAATGGTATCAGAAGTGGCTGAATCCCATCGCCGCCAAAACAGTTAAATGGTGTCAGAAGTCGAGACTCCCACCGCAGCCACCAAGGCTAATGGTATCAAACATGTCAAGAATTCCAACGCCACCAAAGGTAAATGGTGTTAAAGAAATATTAGAAGCCAGAATGCATCCTGTACTTTTGTCAGAGGTAAATGGTGTAAAAGAAATATTAGAAGCCAGAATTGATCCTGTACTTTTGTCAGAGGTAAATGGTGTAAAAGAAATATTAGAAGCCAGAATTCATCCTGTACTTTTGTCAGAGGTAAATGGTGTAAAAGAAATATTAGAAGCCAGAATTCATCCTTTACTTTTGTCAGAAGTAAATAGAGAAGTATCAGCATGTCACCACCACCACGAAAGGTAAGTAGTGTCAAAGGTCAACGGCTGCCACAGATGTCAGCATGACATGGACAATTTGGCTTGTCTCAAACATGAAATTCGTAAGATTAAAATTAGATGTTCAATAGGACAATCCTTGAAAAAATCTTGCAGAACTTGTATTTAAAGTATCAGAACTGTGTTTACTAATTACCAGCAAATAATGGTTCCAATGTATTTAAAGTACCAGAACTGTGTTTACTAATTACCAGCAAATAATGGTTCCAATGTATTTAAAGTATCAGAACTGTGTTTACTAATTACCAGGAAATAATGGTTCCAATGTGTTTAAATTATCAGAACTGTGTTTACTAATTACCAGCAAATAATGGTTCCAATGTATTTAAAGTATCATAACTGTGTTTACTAATTACCAGCAAATAATAGTTCCATAGTGTTTAAAGTATCAGAACTGTGTTTACTAATTACCAGCAAATAATGGTTCCAATGTGTTTAAAGTATCAGAACTGTGTTTACTAATTACCAGCAAATAATGGTTCCAATGTGTTTAAAGTATCAGAACTGTGTTTACTAATTACCAGCAAATAATGGTTCCAATGTGTTTAAAGTATCAGAACTGTGTTTACTAATTACCAGCAAATAATGGTTCCAATGTGTTTAAAGTATCAGAACTGTGTTTACTAATTACCAGCAAATAATGGTTCCAATGTGTTTAAAGTATCAGAACTGTGTTTACTAATTACCAGCAAATAATGGTTCCAATGTATTTAAAGTATCAGAACTATGTTTACTAATTACCAGCACATTATGGATCCAATGTATTTAAAGTATCATAACTGTGTTTACTAATTAGCAGCAAATAATGGTTCCAATGTGTTTAAAGTATCAGAACTGTGTTTACTAATTACCAGCAAATAATGGTTCCAATGTATTTAAAGTATCATAACTGTGTTTACTAATTACCAGCAAATAATGGTTCCAATGTGTTTAAAGTATCATAACTGTGTTGACTAATTACCAGCAAATAATGGTTCCAATGTATTTAAAGTATCAGAACTGTATTTACTAATTACCAGCAAATAATGGTTCCAATGTGTTAAAGTATCAGAACTGTGTTTACTAATTACCAGCAAATAATGGTTCCAATGTATTTAAAGTATCAGAACCGTGTTTACTAATTACCAGCAAATAATGGTTCCAGTGTATTTAAAGTATCAGAATTGTGTTTACTAATTACCAGCAAATAATGGTTCCAATGTGTTTAAAGTATCAGAACTGTGTTTACTAATTATCAGTAAATAATGGTTCCAATGTGCTTAAAGTACGCTAATGTAAAATTCGGGTTTGGCCCAACACTGAATTGTCGAGACAAAGTGTTTTAAAGCGTTTCTATACCAAAAGTTGAGATGATAATCAACGTAAATTCTGCAATTATAGAGACAATTGATGATTATAACAACATCAAAATACGAAAGGAGTGCCTAATATAGGTACTGAAAGAAAGCAATGTCATTGGGAACATG
>OY992888.1:69332235-69352235 GCA_963921405.1 Cepaea hortensis | reverse complement strand
ACACAGATGAAAACAACGTGTGACTTATCAAAAAACATAAACATCAACAAATATATAATACTGAAGTAATAAAATAAAAACAAAAACTATTATATGACAACAAGGCACGATCCACGTTTCGGTTCTACAACCTTTCTCAAGAACAGGACAACACAAACAGATAAAAAGCTAAATAAAACGCACAATAAAAATTAATTTAAACACAGCTTCTTGTTGATATGAGAGAAACGAAAATGGTGGTTTGAAACGGTGCAGAAAGGTGCATTTGGGCTACAAAAGTTTGTGTTGTCAAATGGTGTGCAAACAGTCCGATTTGAATAAAATACAATAAATTAGCAAAATAAAAAAATAGCATGAAAAATAGCATAGTTATACTTATTTATAGTTTTATTTTAATACTTCAGTATTGCATATTTATTGGTTGTTTATGTTTTTTGATACGTCACACGTTGTTTTCATCTGTGTAAGACGGAGGTCTCTGTAAGGTACGTACACCGTGTCTGAGTCTAGTGTGTCACTTCTTTTCGCAGGAGCTAACTATACCTAATTGTTTGCAATTCATATTGATATATCCTGCTGCAGCCGCTGTTTTTTCTTTTGTTCCATAAAATAGAACTAGTTTAGTTAAGGTATGATTTGCTTGTTTATTTATAATCGAGTGAACGATAGTTGAACTCTAGGATTATAAACTAGTATTACTATTAGAATTAACTGTTGCTTAAACTTATAACGTTGCAAAGCGATATAATTAAAGTAACATGGTTAAATTACATTATTATAATTAGCTGCTTTCATTATGTAGGAACTTTTAAAAGCTATTTAATAGTTACCACGATTGAATAAGATAGACAATTAATACTACACATAAATTAAGATACTGTCACCGTCCTAGATACCTAGGGGAATGAAACCCGGGCTCATACAGGCAACAAACTCCATTCAGACACAATCTAACATCATTTATTTATATTATGCTACATTAAGCAGGCGAAGAAAGGTTTTCGCAGCCAGCAACCCTCGAATTGCGTATCACAGGAGTTTACAATAAACCAATAATACATGATCAGTACAACAACTCTATCAGCTATCTAACGTATGCGTAAGACCCCTAAATACACTTGGGTTTTAAGCTATCAAGTCCCCCTTAAGGTAAGCCCTGTTGCTTCTCCGATGTCCAGTCCGTGTCTGCCTTTCCACACGTGTCGCAATCCGACACGGGTGGTAACTCTCTCCGAGTTTCTCGTGGACCCCGCAATCGGCGGGCTCCATCGGTGTCCACGGGGCTGTGGACACGCTGACCGGTCCTTCGAGAAGGCTCTGGATTATTCGAGCCTTCGAGTGACTCGGTTGTTTCCCTTTAGCTGGAGTTCTATCCCTTCTCCACTCTCTATTATCTTTATGTTAATACCGCCCTCATGTGAGACTGTGACAGGAGTTCCCCTCCCCCCCCCCTGCTTTGATAGGTTATTATATGGTAATTAGTTTTGTACTAATTCTGTCATAGGATCACATGAAGTAGGTGTTTGTAGTTTGGTGGATGGTAACTTGGTAGCCTATATATCTGCATCAACAACTCATGTATTCTCCCATACAGCACTCCAAGATGATTGCTGAAGGGGTCTCCTCTCTCTTCTATGTTCTTAAACATGCTTATCTGACCGAAGTTCCGTGACGTTTCTAGTTGTTTTTACAACCGCGCCCTTCTCACGTATCCATATGATACCAAGATATAAAACTCTGTGTAAGAGAGTTTTAACAAGACAAATTGTCTTGGCTTATTTAAGTACACTTGCAAATCTTGTCCTGCATGTGTATTTTGATACATTTTTACTTCCGTATGTTGTATACTGCTAAATATATATTTATACCGTTGTTTTATCCCATCTGACTTCGTATGTTCTTGTTTGCTTGTTAGTGTATTGACTGATATGTTGCTGTCTATAATAAACTGACTGTGTTTTAATTGTTGGTGTTCAGTTTTGAGTCTGTCTTAGTTCATGTATAAAGTGTGTGCTTAATGTGTGTATGTGACGTGTGGTTTACTTCTAAGCGTCACGAGTTGGAATATCCTTTGTCATGAATTACCCAATCTGTGTAATGCATGATCAGGGCATTCAAACAGTGATACTTAGCTTTAGTGTATTTAATACTAAACATGTATCAACAATTCAGACAGATAGTACATTTTTACATGAAAAACGCAGACGAATTAAAATAAATACGTTTTGCGTACAATTTGTCCGCTCTGTATATCGCTCTCTCATTTAATTCATTCGCTCTCTCATTCGTACATCTTTCATCCAAAATAGTATTTTGTTAAAATATACAAATAAAGTTGAGGTAAGTCTTACTGCCCTTAGAAAAACGGATTAGGCGATATCTTCCCTTTACGGTAGCAAGTACTTTTTGTACTTGTAATCAAAAAATGGTTTATAACTTAAATAGAAAAATTGTATTGGAAGAGTATTTCAACTATGAGTGAAAATGTTTGTAATATATTATGGTTGAAAATATACAAGTTACGTGTTGACATAATTTATATATATAATGAAATACAAGTGTAATACATATTAACTAATAGTAAATTAATTAACTCCAACGACGATGTGTGTGTTGTCCTCCTGTTGTCCGTGTGTTGTTCCATCAATGTTAACAGTTCGTATAGCTGTCTTTTGTATGTTGTAATAGTCGTAGTTCTATTCCGGTAGTTTGCGAAGTTCCTTGAAATAGCGAGTATGCAGAGTTCTTAATCTTTACACGATGACTTTAAGTTCATTGGTTGATGAAATAACTTCACAGATATTATATATCGCTCGGATTGTCATTAAAGCATTGCCAATTGCTAATATGGCTTAATACAATATAGGGTTCTCAAAGTTTCATGTCCGTGAATGTTATAAGTAGATTATTCACTTAGGCGTTGATACTTCTGAATCACAGTTCTACAGTAAGTGTAGAGGTACACTGTTCTATGCAACAGACTAAAATATCACAGCTTATTATATGGCGACTAATTAATGTGCATAGTGTTCATCTGCTGGTGTATTGGTCTGTCGTGATAATAGGTCAGCAATGATATTATCCGTACCCTTGATGTGACGGATTTCAAAGTCGAAATCCTGAACTAGAAGACACCATCTTGCTAATCGATGATTCTTTGGGGCGCCTTGTTTAAATACCAGCAGTGGCGCATTATCGGTCAAAACAACAAAATGGGAACCTAAGAGGAACTTAGATAAACGACGCATACAAAAAAGCAGACTTAATGCCTCCAGCTCAACTGTGGAATAACGGATTTCTGCCTTTTTCAGCTTGCGGCTGACATAGAGTATTGGATGTCTCACGCCTTGATACTCCTGCATCAGGCATCCTCCAATTGCGATAGCACTCGAATCTGAGGTCAGAATAAAAGGTATGTCTATGTTTGGTAATCTCAATACGGGTGGGTTATAAAAAATTGATTTCAATTTGCACATTACATCGTCTAAGCGGATACTCTTACAAAATCTTTCTGGTTGATATTTTGTCAACAGATTTGAAAACATCTGATGTGTGTTCTGCCCAGTTTGGTATAAACTTGGCATAATAGTTTATGAGACCTAAAAAGCTTCTGACCTGTTTCTTTGTAGTTGGAACTTGCAGGTTCAGAATTTTTGATACGATTCTATCATCTGTCAATAGTTTCCCTTCGGAAATGCTATGACCTAAGAAGTCTATCTGTTTATAGCCTATTTCAACCTTTGAAGGTTTGATAGTAAGTCCAAAAAGAAGGATTTGCTTAAAGACTTGTTGGAGTGTAAGTAAGTGAGAAGTCATGTCTGAAGAATGGACACATATATCATCAATATATGATTGCACGTCCTTGATGCCGTGCAATAATAGTCTAGTTAACCTGACAAATGTAGCGTGAGCGTTCTTTAAGCCAAAAGGAAGATATCTCCATTCATATAGACCAAGCGGTGTAGAGAATGCGGTTATATGCCTTGAAGAGGGAGATAATGGTACTTGCCAGTAACCTTTTGCTAAATCAAGTTTCGAAAAAAATTGATGATTGAGACATATTCAAAATGAGGTCTTCACAGCTGTACATTGGCTCAGCATATGTCGTGGTTATAGTATTTAATTTCCTGTAATCTATGCACACACGAATGGTTTGGTCCTTCTTTTTCACCAGAACAATTGGCGAAGAGTACTGGGATACTGATTTCTGTATTATTTTATTTTTTTCTAAGTCTAAAATTTATTTATCCAAATTTGCCCTATAATGCAATGGAATTGAATATGGTCTACATTTGATAGGTGTTAGATCTGTCAAAATAATGGAATGTGTTATTTTGTCAGTCTGTCCCGGTTTGTTTGAGAAGATAGTTTTATAGTCGTTAAGAAGAGACAAAATGTCTTGTCGCTGCTGTTGTGTCACAGTGTCAGAGATTTGTATCTCCTTCATCGTACTGTCGTCGTTCATGATTGGTACTGGAATTTCCGTATTGTCTACGTCCGTCTGATTTATTACTGACGCTACTGTTTGTAAATTGTCTTCAATGTCATTGTAGTCATCGTCCAGACTAATTGTTGCTAATGTGTCGTTAAATTCGTCGTATTTGTCGTTCTCACGTATTGTCGGTACTGTGAATATGTTTTCGTCGTCTTCGTTGTCACAAGAATGAGTCGTTAATGATGCTTCGTTTAGATCTTCGTTTGTCGAGGTGCCCTTAAGTCGGCTAGTTGTCGTCTCGTTTTCGTTGTCATTCTTGTCAGTCTGGTTATTGTCATCTGTTTCCTGCGTCTGGTTGTTCGTGTCACTGTCATTTCTAGAATAGTACGGTTTTAACATATTTACATGGAATATTTTCAACTTGCCATTCAAAGAGATTTCGTAGTCAACTTCCGAAATCCTTCTTACAACTTTAAATCGTCCCTGCCAAGAGGTTGATAGTAAATCTCTCTTGTCAGGTAGTAATAGTAAAATATCTTGATTTGGTTGTAATACAATCGTTTTTGCCCCTTTGTTGGCGTACTGCCTGTACCTAAAACCTTTCTCCTGTAACGATGTTCTGGCTAGTATACAGGATCTAATGATTTTGTCTCTGGTGTCAGTGACCAAATCATAGGTGGAAACTGGTAATTGGGTGTTTACGGGTTGTGATATCATATCTTTGTACATAGCGAGATGTCCTCTTGGGTTCGCTCCATATACTAATTCAAACGGAGAGAACCCCGTGCTTGACTGTGGGACTTCTCTGTATGCGAACAGCACCGTTGGGAGAAGTATATCACAATCGGCTGGATTTTCAGCTGTCACTTTGGATAACATATGTTTTAGGTCCCCATTTAATTTTTCGCAAATTCCGTTTGCGGACGGTCGATAGGGGCTTGTAAAACATTGTTTTATGCCTAGTAGCTTAGTTACCGATTGGGTGGCATTAGATATGAATTGCGTTCCTCTATCCGATATTATCTTCTCCGGAAAGCCACAACGGGAGAATATCTGTAATAATACGTCCGTCACATCCTTAGAGGAGACAGATTTTAATGGAATCATTTCTGCCCACCTTGAACACAGATCAACGAGTGTAAATATGTACCTATTTCCTTTGTTTGAGATGTGGTTTAAAGGACCCACTAAATCAACCGCCACGATTTGAAATGGTCTCGAGGCAGTTGTGGTTGATTGAATTTCTGCCGTAGGGTTTTTACCTTTCTTAATTAATTTTTGACAGATATGACATGATTTACAATAAGTTTTTATGTCTTGGCAAAATTTAGGCCAATACAATTGGCTCAGGACTCTGGCCCTGGTTTTCTCATAACCCATATGACCTCCGAAAGATGAGTCATGGGCTATCTGAAGTACTTTATCGCGATGTAACTGAGGTAGAATCACTTGTTGTATCGTGGTTTAATCTCTGGTATATAGCCTCGTTAAAATATTGTTATTTAATCTGAATGTCCAGGAAGCGTTTTTCGTTAATTTTGGCTTCATTCCTACTAGTCGAAAGTAGTGTGATAGGGTTGGATCTGTTTTCTGTTCTTGGATAAACTTGGTGGTGGTAATATTGGGTGCAATGATTTGAAGCGTCTCGTGAAGTTGGTCGTTGTGGGTTTTGTGTGTCATTTGTCTTGTCACTATATTAGCGTATTGTGCCTGTTGTTGCACATTTACAGGCTCAATATTTTGTGGATCGGTGGCGTCCTCAGTTCGAGGTGTTAATTTGATGGTGTCATTGAAAGATTCAACAGCCCCTGTGTTCTGCACCTCTGTGAATTCGTTTGGAATTCCGTCATCGGTTGCTTCCCTTGTGCTTTTGGCAGTTTGAGACATGCAAGTGTGTGTTTTTTTAATTCTGGAACCGCTGTTTGCTTTTTGGATACAGTTTTTCTGTTCCCATTCTCTGATTTCTTTTTCAGATCAGGATCTTATGTTAGGAAGAATCCCAACGATAGATTCCGCGCAAGGATTTTCCAGTACTGCGCATAGCACTTGTCCTGATATGAAAGGTGTCCGAATTTCGGCAAGTGCTAGGGGGTATCTTTCGATGGTGCCTGCGAATGTGTGACATGTTACGTATTTGTGTGTGTAGTCTTTGTCATTAATTAATGTTCTTTTAATTCCACAAAGAGTCGCTCCGCTATCCCGTATTAGTGTGCATTGTTTGTTATTAACAAAACCTGTCGCAAATTTTAACTTGCCTGTTGATGTTAAGGCTTTTTGACCATTTCGTTAGACACTGGGATTGTGTGGCCGTATAACAAAGAGGTATCAAGCTGAAATTTTCTGCAGATGTTACATGTGTCATCAGTGATGGTGTTAATGATCTCTACCGCATTACCTAAATCACTCGCACTTTCATTCTGGATGTCGCATTCGTTCTGTTGTTCAGTTTCTTCATCTGAAGATGTATCTATTAATGCGGCATTGGTCTGCTTCATCATCTTTCGCCCTTCACAACGTCCTGAGAAATGCCCATAACTGGCGCAAAAAAAAAAAACATTTAACTGCTCTCTAATATGCGTTCCTTTTGTTCTTTTGTTTTTCCACTATCATTTGGAGATGATGTGGATAATTCGGTGATTTGTCACACATCGCATACTGTTCGTGTGTCAGATGACAATACTGACACAGGACTGGTTTTGTGAACTTAGAGCGTTGTTTGAACCTATTTTCATTTGGTTTTGAATATTTGGTGTTTGTAACCGCTTCTGTTTCATTTTGGCTCATATTTAACTGAAAAATATCGCGATTAGCTGTAAAATATGCGCTCCTCTTATTTTCTATTTCTTGGATAGTTTTACAATCATTTTGCCCTAGAAATTTAGAAAAAGGGGTTGGTATTGTGCTAATGATTTTATCAATTATAATTAGATCCTTTAGTTTATCATGGCTGTTATTTGTTTTTGCTGAGGTTATCCATTTTGTACAAATATCTTGGACTGTAGACACGTAGTCTATGAACGTTTGGTTAGGTGATGGGGCTAATTTTGAGAACTGTAGTTGATAGCCTGCTGTGTCTAGTGAAAAATGTTGGAGTATTCTTTGTTTCAAATAGTTGTAATCTTTCCTCATGTCTTGTGGAACTGTCTCTATCACTTTTAAGGGCTCTAATGCTAAAGTTCTCATCAGAATAAATGCCCAATCGACTTTTGTAACGTTATGGTAAGTCATCAAACACTCGAAGTTCTCTAAATATGCGCTTATTGATTCTTCTGAACAAAAGGGCTTGACTAGGCCTTTATATTTGTTGTATTTTTGTTCCTCTTCTTTACTTCTAATTTTGTTTACTGAAATTTCTAAGTTGGAATCAATTTCCATTTGTTTCAGTTTTATCTGTGTTTCTGCGTTTAATTGGGCTTGCTTGGTCGCAGCTTCGAGCTCCATTTGCATCTTCTTCTCTTGAGCCTCCAGTTGCATTTTCTTTTCTTCAGCTTCCATTTGCATCTGCATCTTTTTCTCTTCTCTTTCCGCTTGCATCTTTTTCTCTTCTCTTTCCGCTTGCATCTTTTTCTCTTCTCTTTCTGCTGCTCTGTCTTCTCGTGCAATATTTTCTGAATGCGTCTTTTGTGCCCATTCTGAAGGTTTCTCGCCAGTATACCCTAACTTAATTCCTAATTCAATGCACTGTTCTAATGTTGACATTTTGTATTTTAGTTAGTGTTCACTTTATCGAAATTAAATCCCTTTGAAATTAGTTTTGGGTGTACAAAATTTGGTTATCCCCCTTAATGTTTACATTCAAATTTCTACGAGCACTTTCAGTTGGTTAAGAGATTAGCATATATATGAAAATCAATGCAAAGAACAAATGTTACATCAATGAACATGAATGAGTATCGCTTAGGGATCTAATGAGCATGAAATGGGACTCATCTTATTTTACTGGTTTCTTGACTGTAGTGTTGTTTGGTTCTCCTGTTTTCTCGCCACTGCTGGAGGACAGTTTACATACACACGATCTTTCGCGGAACAATCTGATGTTGGAATAAAAAAAAATTAGTAATTGTCACTGTAATTGTCCAGTCATGTCAATGTCAAATTTCATGAACATTATAAATTATTTACTTTTGTAGAGGGACTAGAACAGCTCATTCACAGATGATACGATGATAGCTGCAAAGTTCTAGACTTTGTTATGTATGAAAGTTGATATATTTTACTTGGCAAAACCAAGAGCTGTCTGGAAAGTAAAGCTTGTGCTTGCCAAAACCGGCTTCGGGCCCCCAAATAGCCTGTCACCGTCCTAGACACCTAGGGGAATGAAACCCGGGCTCATACAGGCAACAAACTCCGTTCAGATACAATCTAACATCATTTATTTATATTATGTTACATTAAGCTGGCGAAGAAAGGTTTTCGCAGCCAGCAACCCTCGAATTGCGAATCACAGGAGTTTACAATAAACCAATAATACATGATCAGTACAAAAACTCTATCAGCTATCTAACGTATGCGTAAGACCCCTAAATACACTTGGGTTTTAAGCTATCAAGTCCCCATTAAGGTAAGCCCTGTTGCTTCTCCGATGTCCAGTCCGTGTCTGCCTTTCCACACGTGTCGCAATCCGACACGGGTGGTAACTCTCTCCGAGTTTCTCGTGGACCCCGCAATCGGCGGGCTCCATCGGTGTCCACGGGGCTGTGGACACGCTGACCGGTCCTTCGAGAAGGCTCTGGATTATTCGAGCCTTCGAGTAACTCGGTTGTTTCCCTTTAGCTGGAGTTCTATCCCTTCTCCACTCTCTATTATCTGTATGTTAATACCGCCCTCATGTGAGACTGTGACAGATACGCATTTAAATTGATTATGATGTAGCTTAGAAATCTAGCATAGTGAACTTTTGTGTGTAAATGTAGTATATAGAGTCGACAACATTAGGCTGAAGAGTGACTTAAGTTGGGTAGAGTAAGGTGTCTGTACAGTCAGAAGGATAAGTCTTTACTGGGATTTATGTGCTTTGCTTTAGCGTGTCTCTCGTTTACCTTGTATAGGGTAGAGTGCTGAACTATTCTGTCTTATACAAGAAGATAGTATTAGGATGATAAATAAAGGTATTCAATATGTCTGAATAAGGATGAAGAGGACTATTTAATATAGACCCTAAAACAAAAAGGGAAAAAAGACAATCGGTGATAATTTTTCATGATGGACAATACGCAGTGAATCACCGATATAGTGTTAGACTGGTGGTTATGTTTTTTCATACGAGGACTATATTACCGATCGTATTATGGTAAACAAAAGGACCCTAAGTAACGAAATCAAGCAGTGTTAATCTGACATTCACAGGATCTAGAAATATTCCAGATTGTCGAATGTGTATACGGGAAAGACTTAACTAACATTGAATTCAGTGGAGACTATATTGTTTAATACGTTTCCAGAACATATTGTCAACAAAACCATCATCAGTCAGAATGAAACAGCCGGGTGAGAGATTCAACGTTATGTACTTTGTGAAGTCGAATGGCTGTATCATGATGAAAAACTCTGATGTTCATCCTATACAATATTATGTCACACATTCAAGATAAATACCACCACATATCTTCACACCCATCCATTGCACACCCAAATTACACTTGTCTGCAATAAATGTTTTATCATGTTGTTCGAAACCTGTGTTTGTGGGGTTATGTGCTAAATGAACGGGAAAAGGGATATTGTCAGAGAGAGAGAGAGAGAGAGAGAGAGAGAGAGAGAGAGAGAGAGAGAGAGAGAGAGAGAGAGAGAGAGAGAGAGAGAGAGAGAGAGAGAGACTTTAAATAAATAAGGGGGTATGTAGACAAATGTTCACCTGCAGAGAGAGAGAGAGAGAGAGAGAGAGAGAGAGAGAGAGAGAGAGAGAGAGAGAGAGAGAGAGAAACTAAGAAATAGGATATTTAACAGGTGTGCTGGTTGAACCCACTTACCCCCCAGGGACAACTAGCTACATTAACTATACTAACCAATATTGTTGTTTGTAATACTCTTCTGTTGAAGCATGACTCTCACTGTCTTCGTTATTAAATTGAAGTTTGATGACAACATGGTTGTCATCTTGTTGAGAGGGGTAGCAGGGTAGGGGTATCCCATATCACAGGAGAAGTAAGGCGCCTCTTCCCTCCGCTAGACTACGGGACACCCTTGGGAAAGGTGGAGTACCCGTTTAGCCCCCTGATCAGGGTTACGTGAAGCCATGGGTGCAGGTGGTGGATGAAAATAGAGAGCAGCCGACAGATAGTTGTAGGTTATGGTCTCCACCTTCACGACGGTAGGCAGAGGATCTCTTTTTTTAGAAGTCAATGGCTACGGTCACTGACCAGTATGGTCACTGCTGGGAAGGAAAGCAATCGCAAACTGCCTTCTTTATAGATGCCAAGAAAATCATGTTTTGTGGACTCATAGATAATGACATGGAGTCTGCTTTGAAGAACTGCAAAAAATCAGAAATAAATATCATAATGTGTGATTTCAACGCAAAAATAGGAAAGCAGGGCGATGGATGCAGTGTAGGCAACCATGGTTTGGGAGAGAGAAATGAAAGAGGATACAGACTTGTAGAATGGGCAAAAGAACAAGAAATGGTTGTAGGAAGCACCTGGTTTAAACAGCAACCTAGAAGATTATGGACATGGAGGAGTCCAGACAGCAGGATTAAAAACCAGATAGATTACATCATGATTAACAGAAGGTTTCGAAATGCGTTAACAGTCGTAAAAACAGTTCCAAATGAAGACTGTTACAGTGATCACAGATTAATTACAGACACATTGAGGGTAAAGTTAAAGAAAGTCAAGTATATAGCAGGAAACCCTAAATATGACTTGTGCAAACTGAAAACTGACAAAAAAATACAAGATAATTTTAACATAGAAGTAAAGAACACATTTGATTTATTGTCTGATCTAGAGATCTTATTTCAAGATGTAGATGATCAATGGGAAATGCTGAAGAATTCAATCAGTTGTGCAGCCTTACGACATGGATGACTGAAGACATTTTACAACTAATGGAAACAAGAAGACAGAACAAAAATAATCCTGCCAAATATGAAGAAATTCACAGAAAAGTCAGAACCTTATGTAGTGAGGCAAAAGAAACATGGCTTGAGAAAAATTGCGGAGAAATTGAAAAAAACAACACAACAGTAAGAATTCGAAACTAATGCACAAAAGAATCCAGGAGCTTACTAATCAAAGAACACGTACATCAGCAGGCTGCCTAAAGACAATAGATGGAAGAGCCATAATAGAAAAAGATCAGATCTTACATGTATGGTCAGATTACGTTAAAAACCGTTATGACGACAACAGAGACGAACACTACGATGTTCAAAATAATAATGAAGGACCAGCAATTTTTAAGATGGAGGTTCAGAATGCTCCTAACCATATAAAATCTGGCAAGATCCCCGGTTCAGACAGCGTCACAACAGAAATGATTAATGCTTTAGAAGAATATGGAATAGATAAAGTTACCAGTCTGGTTAATTCAATATATGAAATTGGAAATATACCTCATGAATTATGTAATTCTGTATTTATTGCAATACCAAAGAAATCAGGAGCCTTGGAATGTGATCAACATCGAACAATTAGTATAATGAGTCACATCACGAAGATTTTGCTAAGAATTATCATGCAAAAAAATAGGAGGAAAATACAACCTGAAATAGGAGAGGAACAATGTGGGTTTGTAGAAGGAAAGGGTACAGTAAATGCTGTGTATTTACTGAGAACCATAATCGAACGATCTATAGAAGTAAACAAAGATCTACACCTTTGCTTTATTGACTACACAAAAGCTTTCGATAAAGTGAGACATGTCGACATGATAATGATGCTTGGAGATCTACAAATTGATGGAAAAGACCTTTGACTTGTAAAAAAACATATATTGGAAACAACAAGCTGCCATAAGAGTTGATAATGAAGTAGGCCAATATCAGCCTATTAAGAGAGGTGTGAGACAGGGATGTGTAATGTCTCCAGATCTGTTATACAGATACAGTGAAAGTATTGTCAGAAATATTGAAGATATGGAAGGAATCAACATTGGGGGACGATGCATCAATAACATTAGATATGCAGATGATACAGTCTTGATTGCAGACAATCAACAGGATCTGCAACATTTAATAGATGCGGTTGTTACAGTGAACAACGCGGGTTAGAATTAAATTGTAAAATGACACAGATTATGGTCGTCACTAGGAAGAACGAAATACCACAATGTAATATACAAGTAAATGGGAATATTCTTCAACAAGTGAATAGGTACAATTATCTCGGAACAGTAATAACATCTGATGGGAGATGCCTTGAAGAGATTAGAACTAGAATCGCCATGGCAAAAGTAGCATTTAGCAAGATGAAAAACATACTGACCAATAAAAAGATGTCAATTGAGACGAGAAAAAGAGTGTTGAGGTGCTACATAGAACCTGTACTTTTGTATGGATGTGAAGCTTGGACAATGAGCAGTCAAGCTGAAAAACATCTGATGGCTGTAGAAATGTCGTTTCTGAGGAAAATGCAAAGAATACCATGGACAGCCAGAAAGACCAATGAACAAGTCCTTCAAGAAACAAATGAAGATCGTAAACTGATTAGAGACATTAGACGCAGACAGTCAAAATGTTTTGGGCATGTTATGAGAAGAAATGAAATTGAGAAATTAGTGACAACTGGCAAGATCGAGGGGAACAGACCAAGGGGAAGATCTAGAAGCAAATACCTGGATGGCTTGGCCTCGTGGCATGGCCGAGACAGAAACACTAAGCTGATCCACGACTCTGGTGATCGAGTGAGATGGCAAAACATGACCGCCCACGCTCACCGGCATGGCACATGATGGATGGATGGACAACATGGTAAGCATTGTGATTTTCAGATTGTTGTTTTAAAGCATGACTTGATTTTACTTCATGGTTAATTTAAAATTCAGTTGATAACATTACCAGCATTGTTGATTGGAGATACTTATTTTGACTTTTACTAGCATGATGGAGAGACATTTAAATAGACTTATATGGGTGTAAAGTTATAGCCAGGAGAAGCGAAGTTGTTACGCCACCTGCCGCGAGTTCCGAATGTTGTGGGTTCGATTCCGGCTTACTTCGTTCGGTTCACGAGTGAAGGTTTCTCGGAGAAACCTTGCGGATTGTCGCTGGAGTTGCGTAGTTCGTACTCTGTGTGACGCTTTCAGTAACCTGTCCCACGGAAAGATACTTCGCCATATTGCCTAAAACCCGGAGCAGTGAAGTCGATTCTCTTGTCTTTTAACAGATTCAGGTCCAAACAAAGAGTAGGTTTTGACCTCACAAATCATGGATGGCGAAACATTGTAAGTAGGAAGGTTTTGTCATAGTTATGACTTAATGCTGAGACAGCGATCAGTTATCAGTTATCAGTTATCAGTTGGGGTATCTTCACTGCACTCCGGACAGGTCCATAGATGCCCAGACCCCCCCCCCCCAGCATATTGTTGCTAATAGTGCCAGTTATGTGCTGGTTGACGAGGCACCTCGTTTTCCTGATGTACCTCTCGTGTCTGGCCGTGCCATTTCTTACTCCCAAGTCTTTCATCCTGGACAGCGATGCGGATTCACTTACGGCAAAGTCCTCTGTTCTCAACATATCTTTAAGGACGTTAATAATATCGGCACGATACATGGGCTGGCCATCTGCATGGGGTGCAGAGCCAGCCAGTTTATCAGCTCGTTCATTTCCTTCGACTCCCGCATGTCCCGGGACGAAGATGAAGGTGACTTTACGGACAGCAGACTTCCGCAGCGACTCAGTCCACTGTCTACGTACAGATCCAGCTTCGACCTTCCGAATCATGCTCAGTGAATCACTAAGTACACACACGTTGCTGTAATGCTGTGATTCCAACCACGTGAATGCTTGTGTTACTGCCATAACTTCCATCGTCATGCTGCTCGTGGTAATGGAGTGGGCACCATTGGATTCTTGAACGGTTCGGCCCGCTGAACGGGCTGTAAATGACCATGCACTTCTCTGCTGCTTTACAACAGATCCATCTGTATAGATGAGCACTTCGGGGCTCTCTGCGTGTTCATTGATGAGCGCGTCGACCTCTGCATTGACAGCGGCAGGGTTCTGCTCTCTGCACCTTCTGCCGAGTGTGATAATGCAGGAGAAATTGCACTTAAAAGCTGGGGGAACCGGCACCCATTTCTTGCCACGGTTGATACTGGTAAGACTGCAGACCTGTCTGACGACATCTTATGCCCGGCCCATCCAAGATTTGCCACTCTTTAGCCTGTCACCCTTTTCTCTGAATATAGCTTCATGCAGAGGGTGCCGCTCATCTGCATATATTTTTAAGTATGCTCGAGCTCTCCAGAGACAGTGATGAGTAAGGGGTACGAGACGGGTGTGTTTTGTCACCAACTTCTCGTATTAGAAAGAAAACTAAGGTAAAACATGTTACATGTTCGGCGACTGAGGGTTATTGCAAATGAACATCTCAAATGGCGACTTGTCTTTGCTAGGATCAAATATAACTCCAGCGTTAAGGCAAACATCAGCGACTGCTGTAATCCACTTGTCTATGAAAGACAAACATCGGTATTATCCGTTCTTTCGCTCCATTACAAGTCTCTACAAACATATTTGTTATCATTATAAGGCTCAAGCACATGTGCCTGCCAAAAATATTAGGAGAATAATTAATTAACTTAGTGTCAGTAATCGCTTATAGCAATGGATAGATTATTGCGTATGTAGACTGTCTTTGGTTTGTGATATTAACTACTACATGAGGTCACATACTGGACATCTAAGATATAGCAATTACTTTAATTTATTTTAGTAGTTCGTGATCAGAGTGGCAATATGTTTCATTAGATATTATGCAGTGCGTTCTTGAAACTAACCATTTGCATTTCAAAACCTTCACTTACATGTCAATAAATTTACTTTTCTTGTCTCCCTTACTCCTTCAAAACATCACTTCAATTTATTTCCCTTGATACTTACATTACAGATATCTAAATTTTTACCTGTGAAACATTACATTGAACGAAACGAGCTGCAATATCCATAAGACAACTAACGGTTGCAGTGGGATCTAACAAAAGGAAATAAACACCGTTTGGAGTGTGTAACTCCTGCAAATAAGTCATATACTAAACACAGACACAGTGTACATACCTTACAACAACTCTACAATGGTGAACACAAATTTAAAATAAAAAAAGGGGGTGGGGGGGGGGGGGGGTAATAAAATATAAAACATAGAAAATGAAAATAATATGTCCTAAACATTGTGACGGTCTACGTCTAATTTATCTAATCAATTTACGGTGTTTGTGTGTTTCTAGTACAGCTTGGTCATTGGTTTTTCTGTCTGTCCGTGGCATTTTCCCCCAGAAACCAAATTTCCACATCCATAAGATGTTTTTCAGTTTGTCTAATAATTAATTATACACGCTTCACATCCATACACAATTACAGGTTCTATGTAGCACCTCGTCAAGGCAACTCCCATCATATGTTATGACTGTTCCAAGATAGCTATACCAATTCACTTGTTTAAGAATATTCCCATTTACTTGTATATTAAATTATGGTATTTCCTTTTTCCTAGAGACGACCATAATCTGTGTCTTCATACAGTTGTTCACTGTGTGCAGCAACCGCATCTACTAATTGTTGCAGGAACTACTAATTGTATGCAATTAACACTGTATCATCCGCATATCCAGGCTTGGCCATGAGAATATTATGAAAGGTCCTACGGGATGGGATGGGATGGGACAGGCATAAATTACCATGGGGATGGGATGGGACAGAAAAACATGCCCCATGGACAAGCCTGCGCGTAAGTAATGCTATTGATGTCACGTCCCACAATGGTGATTCATCTCATATCTAATGGTATCGATGTCACGTCCCCCGGTGGTGATTCGTCTCGTATCTAATGGTATTGATGTCACGTCCCCCAATGGTGATTCGTCTCGTATCTAATGGTACTGATGTCACGTCCCACAATGGTGATTCCTCTCATGTCGTGTGCCATGGAGGTGGACAAGAAGAAGACCACAACGCAGATGGATTCAAGATGTGATAGGTAGTTTACACATGACACAACAGAGGCTTACAGTGGAGAGACAGATAAATATACCGTTATGGGAGTAAAGTTCTTCACACGACAAGCGAAGTGGTTACGCCACCTGTCTCTCGTTCTGAAGGTTGTGGGTTCGATTCCGACGTACGTCGTTTGGTTCACGAGTGCAGTTTACTCGGAGAAACCCTGGGGTTTGTTGTTGGAGTTGCGTAGTTCGTACTTTGTATGACGGGTTCGGCAAACCGGCCTGCGGAATAATACTGGGCCATATGGTATACAACTCGGTGCAACGAAGTCGATCATTTCGCTTTTTAACAGATTCAGTTCCAAACAAAAGATTGGTTTTGAATCTAACAAAAATGGATGGCGGTAAATGATAAGTAGGGAGGTTTTGTCACAGTTATGTCATAATGCCGAAACAATGATGAGCCGACTAAGTAAGTGGTAAGACACGGGATTGTTTTGTCACCAAATTCTTGTAATAGACAGTAAACTAAGGTAACACATAATATATGTTTTTTTTTCGACTATGGGTTATTGTAGCTGAACACCTTAAACAGTAAATCCATTACGTGGAATGTCAGCACCAAAGATTCATTGTGTGGGCTTCACCAAAAGGTGGAAACAGCGTCGCAGTGGCACAAATGGGAATATTACTTGGCTTGCAAACCTAGTTTGTGGAAAGTCTGAACGATAGCTTGCTAAGTTGAGGTCATCTGCAAACTGACCTCTCCTGGTTTGCGTGGTTAGCGGCCTGTGGCTAACGAAATGCCCAATATACGGATGTGAGGCTAAGCAGCAAAGTGCAGGACGTGATAATTCCTATGTACGACAACTGCATCTACTGAATGTTGTAGATTCTGCTCATTGTCTGCAATGAACACCGTAACATCCGCATATCTAATGTTATTGATGTTACGTCAGCCAATAGTGATTCCGCTCATATCTAATGTTATCGATGTCACGTCAGTCAATGATGATTCCTCTCATATCTAATGTTACTGATGTTACGATCCCCGATGGTGATTCCTCTCGTATCTAATGTTATTGATGTATCGTCCTTAAAGGATTATTCCTCTCATATCTTATGTTATAGTTGTTACGTCCCCCCATGATGATTCCTCTCATATAGTGTACAAAGGAATCGGAAAAGAGGAAGACCACAACATAGATGGATTCAGAATATGATAGGTAGTTTACACATGAGAGCGACAGAGGTTTAAATTGGAGTGACATTTAAATAGACTGTTGTGGGAGTAAATTTCAAGACAAGACAAGCGAAGTGGTTACACCCCCTTCCGGGCGTTCAGAAGGTTGTGGGTTCGATTCCAGCGTACGTCGTTTGGTTCACGAGTGCAATTTTCTCGGAGAAAGCCTGGGGCTTGTCGCTGGACCTTTTTGACTGTTGACTGATTCAGTTCCAAACAGTAGGTTTGCACATAATAAAAATTGATAGCGGGAAATGATAAGTAGGAAGGTTTTGTCACTCGAAATTCTCAATGCACATAACTTGCACAATATGAAAATATAATGTCGGGAGTTTGTAAAGTTTCACTACTCTTGGTATGTAGCGCACATGTGAAAAATGAAGTACATTATGTCATTAAAAATGTGCTAAAACATTAATTAAATTAACTATAGACACTACCATCGTCTAACTCTATTGTGGAGAAACTGGAAAGTATCAAAGAAGAATTATCATAATAGGTATTTAGAGTTCAAAGAATTACTCCAGCAGACAACAGCCATTCGCTGCATACTGCTGCACGCTGTACTGTGGAAAACAGCTTTTTTTTATGACATCATGTACTTCACTGTTCAGATTTGTTCTACATACAAAGTGTAGTGAGACTTTACAAACACCCGGTAGTATAACACTAAATCAGATTAGAAAGGCCATCTTTGTTTGACAAAATAGGAGGCAGGTCTGGTCATGAAACTACCAGAGGACATCAATCAGGGCTAGATCGAACGAGAACGGCCTAGCAGCGAGTATGGAGCGGTGAAAAACGAGCTTTTCAATCTGGGTCAAAATGATATGTATAGGATACTAGTAGTTCATATGTTAGCTACATAATATGGGCTAACGGTTGTTAACACGATGTTTATTACTGTTGTTGTTGTTGTTGCTATTGTTGTTGTTGTTGTTGTTATATTTGTATTTTATATTTGTTATATTTGTATTATATATTTGTTATATTTATTGTTGTTGTTCTTGCTATTATTAATATTATGTTCGTGTTGTTATTGTTATTATTGTTATTGTTGTTATTATTATTGCTGTTGTTGTGGCTATTATGATTATTTTTATTATTATGTACATGTTGTTGCTCTTGTTTTTATTATTGTTGTTGTTGCTGCTTCTGTTATTGTTATTGTTGTTGTTATTATATTGCTATTGTTGTTATTGTTATTATTATTGACGTGCTGTCGTTTTTGCTGTTAGTTTTGTTGTTATTGTTATTGATGTTTGTGACATGGTAGTCGCGTCCTCCAAGATTTCCAGGAACTTGGTCTCAATTATGGATGACCATATAAGGACATGCTACGATATATTTCGAACAAAGGACATCGTAATTGGAATGTACACAGCGGCAGGCAAGCTCTGTGATTGGATGATTAACGTGAGGTTGCTACATTCCGAATAGGTTCCAGCGGGGCCGAACGAAAGGATAGTCCTCACTTTAAAATGTAGTGTCACGAAGTCAAGTCGCTTCCCAGTTCGGGGAGTTCTTTTAGATTTTTGGGCCCAAAATTTGCACTTTCTGCGCCTGTGGTAAGCATATAAATTCATTATATATGTTATAACCATGCCTTTGTTTCCGTATGTGAATTGGGAAACAGTGGGATTAATGTTTCATTGAAAAGTAGCCGCAGTTTCGTTGTCTGCAGGACCAACAGGTCTGTTCAAAACTGTTCCCCTATGCTTACAATTTCATTTAGCTATGATTAAAACTCTTAAATGCGTTGTGAATATATCTCATTATCAATGCATATAAATCTGCAAATTCACTATGTGCTGTGGAGTGTTGTTGTTGTTGTTGTTTTTTTTTTTTCTGAGTGCATATTTTGAACCTCCTTCCTTAAGCTGGAGAAATGTCCACTATCTGCGTATAACAGGCAAGGTAAAGGCATATACATAAATGTTGAAGAGGAGAGATGATGTTCCTCCTTAAAGCATTTAATTTGAAGTAAAACATCTGAATGTCCTGCAGGAGCTGGTGCCAGAATGGAATAATATTGTTTATAAGTTGGATACTCATTGCATTTGGTGAATGAATTAAGATACTTAAGGTGTGAGGTATTTTCTTTTGAATGGAAGGATAACTAGGGAAAACAATTATATACAAAGGAGAATAGTGAACATGGTTCTCAAATTCCGAATCGATCAAGGTATTACTCAACTTTGAGACTTTATGTGACAGGCATG